>ONZH01025520.1:0-20768 GCA_900303285.1 Rhinella marina | reverse complement strand
GGAGAGGAGGCGAGCAGGCAGCTTTTCCAGCATTGGCAGGGGAACGCTCTCCAAGGCCTTTGCCAGTTTTATGTCACCCCAGGCAAAGACACTGTCACCTGTCCCCAGTCTAGGCAGAGTAGGGGTGAGCTTTACAGAAAGATGGTGAGGGAGTACCTAGCTGACCATACCAACGTCCGGACCGATCACTCTGCTCCATACAACTACTGGGTTTTATGGAGCAAAGCTGGACACGTGGCCTGAACTGGCGCTGTACACCTTGAAGGTGCTGGCCTGCCCTGCCGCTAGCGTGTTGTCAGAGCCGGTATTCAGTGCAGCTGGTGGCGTCATCACCGATAAGCGTACACGCCTGTCAACTGACAGCGCTGACAGGTTAACGCTTATTAAAATGAACAAAGCCTGGATTTCACCGGAATTCAAATCTCCTCCGGGGAAAAGCAGCTAAAGATTAACATTACTTATGTATCCGATTCCTCTTCTCTACTCCTCCTACTCCTCCTCCTCCTTGTCGTCTTTGCCTAACGCTGACCCAAAACGCAATTTTTTAGAGGGCCAACTCGCACTCTTTTACGACAATTTTTCCAGAGGGCCCCCTACAGGCCCTCTCTCCAAACAGTTTTTCCGGAGGTCCACCTACAGGCCCTCTCTCTAAACATTTTTTCCGGAGGGCCCCCTACAGGCCTTCTCTCCAAACAATTTTTCCGGAGGGCCACCTACAGGTCCTCTCTCTAAACAATTTTTCCGGAGGGCCACCTACAGGCCCTCTCTCTAAACAATTTTTCCGGAAGTCCACCTACAGGCCCTCTCTCTAAACAATTTTTCCGGAGGGCCACCTATAGGCCCTCTCTCCAAACAATTTTTCCACAGTGTCAACTACAGACACTGTAAAACAATGTTTCAGGAGCGTCAAACAGACAGCACAAAACAATTTTTAAGGAGGCGCAAGTACTGACATTTAAAAAAAAAAAAATTTTGCTGAGGGTCGACTTTATGTACTCCGAAAATAAAAAAATTTTTGGAGGCTCAACAAAAGCCATTTCACTGCATTCTCAGTCGGACAAAGTCATTGGTGGTGTAACCGCCATGCTGTGTCAGGCTAAATTTTTGGGTGCTTCACCAGATACCTCATCTAACTTGGTCACTTGTTGGTGTCACCGCTATGCTGTGTCAGGCTTATGCTTGCATCGTGTGGCTGGGGATAGGAGAGCAGTGCCAGCATGGGCATGGGTGATGGACCTTCTTTGCACCTAGTTGGGTGCTTCCCTAACATGTGATGGGCATGTGCCTCACCTTTCTTGGTCTGGGTGAGCACAATTGCCATGAGGGTAACCACCAGGCTGTTGCCTGAGAATTTGGGGTAGTGGTGGGATTAGGCAGCCTCAGAGGCATACATGCATGCTGCCCCTGCTGTTTCCTGTCCATTTCCGTGGTGTTGCCATCATTTTCTGAGGTTTCCAGGTTTTCACCCAGCCTTCCCTAGGCAGAGCCTTGGTCCCCTGCAAAAATGCTCGAGTCTCCCATTGACTTCAATGGGGTTCGTTATTCGAAACGAGCACCCGAGCATCGGGAAAAGTTCGACTCGAATAACGAGCACCCGAGCATTTTAGTGCTCGCTCATCTCTAGTTCTTTCCTATCCTATGAATACGGGATAACTTGTAATTACCTTTATAGGGCATCTGTCAGCAGATCTGTTCCTATGACACTGGCTGACCTGTTACATGTGCACTTGGCAGCTGAAGGCATCTGTGTTGGTTCCATGTTCATATGTGTCCAATTTGCTGAGAAAAATGAAGTTTTACTATGTGCAAATGAAGCTCTAGGAACAATGGGGGACCCTATATACTGGCACACATTACGGGGGGCACTATAGAGAAGTGGGGGGGAGGAGCACTATAGTGGCATCTACTGGGAGCCCTATATACTGGCACACATTATGGGGGGAACTATGGAGAAAAGGGGGAAAGGTGCTCTATGGGGCATCTACTGGGGGCCCTAAATACTGGCACCCATTTTGGTACCACTTTGGGGAAAGGGGGAGAGGAGCATTATGGGTGCATCTATGTGGGGCAGTCTATAAGGGCATTTTATACTGGCACATTATTGAGGGCATTATGGGGACAGGGGAGGAGCACTATGGGGCATCTTCTAGGGGCACTATATAGGAGTATTTTATACTGGCACAAATTATAGGGGCACTATGGGCACCTAAGCTCAACTGGGAACACTAATTGTTTTTTTGTAGTGGCACACACTAGGGGTCATTGGAACACATGAGGGCACTCTGGGGACATTGGCTCTACTGGGGGCACTAAGAGGAGGTTTGTTTTTTTCTACTACCACACAATGGAGCATTTTTTGTACTGGCACACATTATAAGGGGGCGTTCTTCTACTGTCACACATTATAAAGAGAATTATTACTACCATGGGCATTATGGTGGGCTTTATTACAACTGGGGGACTATTGGAGCATTATTACTTCTGGGACACAATTACTGTTGGGGGCACTGTAGGAGCACTATTACTACTATGTACACTCTGGAACAGAATTATTACTATTTTGGGGATTTTGGGGAGCACTATTATTGTGGGGGCACCCTGGCACAGTATCAGCTTAGCACAGTCATTTTTGGGGTACATTATGTTTACACTATTAGTGTCAGGGGCACTATTTGCTAGAAGCAGTTATTTTTTAGAGCATTGTGTTCCAATAATTATTGAAGGGGCACTATCTTTGTGTAACTAATATTTTCAGGGGGTTTATCTGTTTCTGCAGTATAATTTTGGGGAGCACAGCGCCTCAGCATGATCGGATGTTGAAAAGGTGGAAGGATGATGGAAAAATAGGTAACTGAGATGTCTGAATGGAGAAGATAAAGAAAGAGAACATCTACATCTAAGGAGACGTCACTGGATGTACAAGGTATATGGCTCGTACATGTAGCGTATATTAGGCTACCTTCACATCTGCGTTAGTGATTCTGGCAGGCTGTTCCAGCAGAGAACAGCCCGCCGGAATTCACTGGATCCGGCACTGCTGGATACAAACAGAATGCCCGTCGGCCCCATTAAGTAACTATAATGGGATCAGGCAAAGATCCGGCCACCATTTGGCAAAAATGCAGAGAATCATCGGGACATAAACTGTTGCATGCTGTGGTTTGTGTCCATCCAATTCCTTGTATTTTCTGCCGGATCAGGTGGCTGGAGCGTAATACTGCAGGTATGAAAGTAGCCTTATCCTGTAAGTTTTGTATTGCTGTATGTAATAATAGGACGGAATAGATTAGGTTGAGAATTTGGCATGAGGGGTGGGGGGGGCCCTGGCACATTCTTTGCACAGGTGCCATCTGCTGTCTGTGTCCGCCCCTGGGGCTACTTATCTATTGACTGGACCATGGTTGAATGTAATGTGCATTCTTCAAATGTAGTCAATATGTCGGGTAGAATTGAGTTGTAACCTAATGTATCTTATAGTCCTTTCTATTAATTTGCTTTACTGAGCAGGAAGCCATGTTGTTGATATTTCTCTGTGCAAACAAGTCTGAATCATGCTCACCAGATTGCTAGATATGTCTTATTAAAGGGGTATAACTGCAAAAAAAGGGGGTCAGTCAGCACATCCAAAGTGCAGGTGCACGCTGCCATGGCTAGAGACACAAAGGAAAAAACAAAACAGTGCAGCAGCACTCTGCAAACACAAATAATGTACAATAATGCCATAGTCATAAAACATTTTGATACTAGTACTATGCTTATTTTGCAAAATTGAGAATCTTGGCAAATCATTTTGTACAAAATATTTGAGCCCATCTGCCATACGTCAAGGCGTTCTCTTTCAGACGGGAACCTAGCGCTAATTTCTACCTGTTATGTGCCATAATGGCCACCATAAAATTCAGGGAGTGCTGGTTCCTCATGGGCTCAAATATTTTGTACAAAATGATTTGCCAAGATTCTCAATTTTGCAAAATAAGCATAGTACTAGTATCAAAATGTTTTATGACTATGGCATTATTGTACATTATTTGTGTTTGCAGAGTGCTGCTGCACTGTTTTGTTTTTTCCTTTGTGTCTCTAGCCATGGCAGCGTGCACCTGCACTTTGGATGTGCTGACTGACCCCCTTTTTTTGCAGTTATACTGATCTGGAGGTGTGGCTACTCCAGCCAGTCTTGCACTCCTGATAAGCCTGTCTGCCTCATAGGCTGATTTTAATCAGAGTAAGTATAAAACTGTGTCCTGCTCTCAGTATATGTATTGGAAGCTGTGAAGCACCAGGAGAGGTATGGAGTGGGCTCAGCATGCATGTTGGTACCTGCATTCCTGGATATAATGGAGGCCTTTAAGGCACCTAAAATGGCAAAGGCAGAGTGGACCCAGCATGCATGAGGAACCAGCACTCCCTGAATTTTATGGTGGCCATTATGGCACATAACAGGTAGAAATTAGCGCTAGGTTCCCGTCTGAAAGAGAACGCCTTGACGTATGGCAGATGGGCTCAAATATTTTGTACAAAATGATTTGCCAAGATTCTCAATTTTGCAAAATAAGCATAGTACTAGTATCAAAATGTTTTATGACTATGGCATTATTGTACATTATTTGTGTTTGCAGAGTGCTGCTGCACTGTTTTGTTTTTTCCTTTGTGTCTCTAGCCATGGCAGCGTGCACCTGCACTTTGGATGTGCTGACTGACCCCCTTTTTTTGCAGTTATACTGATCTGGAGGTGTGGCTACTCCAGCCAGTCTTGCACTCCTGATAAGCCTGTCTGCCTCATAGGCTGATTTTAATCAGAGTAAGTATAAAACTGTGTCCTGCTCTCAGTATATGTATTGGAAGCTGTGAAGCACCAGGAGAGGTATGGAGTGGGCTCAGCATGCATGTTGGTACCTGCATTCCTGGATATAATGGAGGCCTTTAAGGCACCTAAAATGGCAAAGGCAGAGTGGACCCAGCATGCATGAGGAACCAGCACTCCCTGAATTTTATGGTGGCCATTATGGCACATAACAGGTAGAAATTAGCGCTAGGTTCCCGTCTGAAAGAGAACGCCTTGACGTATGGCAGATGGGCTCAAATATTTTGTACAAAATGATTTGCCAAGATTCTCAATTTTGCAAAATAAGCATAGTACTAGTATCAAAATGTTTTATGACTATGGCATTATTGTACATTATTTGTGTTTGCAGAGTGCTGCTGCACTGTTTTGTTTTTTCCTTTGTGTCTCTAGCCATGGCAGCGTGCACCTGCACTTTGGATGTGCTGACTGACCCCCTTTTTTTGCAGTTATACTGATCTGGAGGTGTGGCTACTCCAGCCAGTCTTGCACTCCTGATAAGCCTGTCTGCCTCATAGGCTGATTTTAATCAGAGTAAGTATAAAAACTGTGTCCTGCTCTCAGTATATGTATTGGAAGCTGTGAAGCACCAGGAGAGGTATGGAGTGGGCTCAGCATGCATGTTGGTACCTGCATTCCTGGATATAATGGAGGCCTTTAAGGCACCTAAAAATGGCAAAGGCAGAGTGGACCCAGCATGCATGAGGAACCAGCACTCCCTGAATTTTATGGTGGCCATTATGGCACATAACAGGTAGAAATTAGCGCTAGGTTCCCGTCTGAAAGAGAACGCCTTGACGTATGGCAGATGGGCTCAAATATTTTGTACAAAATGATTTGCCAAGATTCTCAATTTTGCAAAATAAGCATAGTACTAGTATCAAAATGTTTTATGACTATGGCATTATTGTACATTATTTGTGTTTGCAGAGTGCTGCTGCACTGTTTTGTTTTATTAAAGGGGTATTCACATCTAGAACATTTATGATATATTGATAGAAAATGTTCCACCTCTAGGATCTGCACCTACTGTATTGGAAGGACAAGGCCTCAAAGTAAATTGAGAGTCACATATGCTCAGACAGCCACTCCTCTATTCACCACTATGGAACTTTCAAAAATAGCCGAGCGCTACCTTGAATATCTTCAGAAGTCCCATAGTGGTGAATGGGGGAAGGGGGGGGACTTTTCATGTGCACCTTGTTCTCAGTTTGCTGCTATGGAACTTCTGAAAACAGCTGATCAGTCCTGCTTGGTTATATTTGTAGTTGCCTTAGCAATGAATGGAGAGGAAAACAATCATGCATGGTATGCATGTTCTACCTTGATGGTGGTGCACCGTTTTTGATACAGGAGCAGGTCCCAGAAGTGGAACCCACATCTATCAGAAATTGATGGCATATTCTATTAATATACTATAAATGTCTCAAATAGGAATAAACCTTTAAGTAATAATTAGTATTGTATGTCCCATAGACATACCCCTTTAAACAGCTGTAAATGTGGCTTAGCAATAATGAATTCTCTGGAAAAGTTCTGTAAAGACCTTTACTTTACTGGTATTGGAGTGTTTACCACAAATCTCATGAAAATAGTGATTGCTTGGACTTGGATTTACAGACAAGAAAATGGAATTTATCATTTGCTTCCTCAAATGTAAAATGGAATTGACTCCTGCGCAGAAATATTTAATGATACCTGAAAGCCATAAAGGAGATATATTCTGCTTTTTCTGTATAACACTAGAAGCCTGTGAAATGATCCTTCATCATATACCCTGATCCAGTATCGTGAAGAGTAATCTCTATGACTTTTGAAAAGAGAGAGAGATACCAGAGAAAACTTTTTCACTGCATAAGAAAGAAGATCTTGAGGTATGGCCATAAAGTGTCATGTGGATATATCTCTTGGGAAGTTGTATTAGAACCCTATGGTTTTATTTGTAATGTTTCAATTACTTTACTACATATTTACTCTTTCCCACAGTGTGCTAGCTGCTTCAGTTCTGTCAGGTACAATCATCCAGACTAGGGAATTTCCGGACTTAGTTATCCCTGCTCTGACTCCATATATGGATGCGTATGGATGGAGGTTTTTCAGCAATTACTTAGCATTGAGCTCTATAGCCCAGTGGTTAAGGTTCTTGCCTTTAATGTAGATGGTTGTGAGTTTGAATCACCACAGCAATATTTTAAAAATAGAGACTAAAAACTAAATAGACACTTAAATACACAGGGTGTCCCCAACAGTTAAAAGTTTGATTTTATTGAGAATAAAAAGTCCCCCAAGTGGACCACAACTTACAATCATCAGATGTAAATTGCTCCATTAGTCTGCATAGAAATCACTATATCACAGTTCAGTGCTGCCACCTAGTGGCCTGAACGGGGATATACCAACAATGAGCCTGGAAGCCTAGCACAGGCTGCAGCTTATTTATAGAACAGGGTGCTTTCCCCAATCTCCGCTGGGGTAAAGTGCGCCTGGAGAGGAATCCCATGCTTCTGGTTTTTAACACTCTCAGATTCCGTGAGTGAGGGGAACTCACTACTGTGAGGGATGGGGGCATGTGGCGTATTCTGGGGCCATGAGGGTGAAGAACTGTGTGAGGAGCTTTATGGGGTGTAAATCTGTGAGGGAGGGCTGGAATCGACAGAATGTAACTGTGTTATTAATACATTATTACAAGATTTGGGGCCCCTACTTTTGATTTTGCCCAGG
This sequence comes from Rhinella marina, assembly GCA_900303285.1. NCBI lineage: Eukaryota > Metazoa > Chordata > Amphibia > Anura > Bufonidae > Rhinella > Rhinella marina. Next base: position 13,207 of record ONZH01025520.1, on the reverse strand, counting down.
GCCACATTTTGTTTAAAACCGGCCCTGAGCACGACCACCACTGCTGGATTGCAGGGTGGTCGTGACCTCTGGATAGGAGCCATATACTGTATATTGTGTTGGAAAAACAAATCAATCCAGCAAAGGAGGCAATATGGTCAATTACAATACATTACTAAGTGCCTTGTATTTACTTTGTCTACATAACTTTGTAATGTATTACATTATATTACCAAATCTCATCTACGCAAAAATCTGTGAGAAAATTGAACCGCAATGCGGATTTCAAATGGGATGCATTCCGCTGCACAATCTGCAATAAAATCAAGAGGAAATTTTTTCCTCTCAATTTTCGTCCCAAGTGGATGTACCCGGATTCTTCCATTTCTCTTTGATGACATCGTCACCTATTCCTAGACAATAACATGGTAAAGAGACATAAAGACGGTCAATGTAAAGTGAATGAAACCTCGCAATAGTCTCTGCGCTGCAGATATTTCCCTTATGTGCTGACCTGATAAAAGCACTTCAATTATTTTCATAAATGGCCATTTTTAAAAAAAAAAGTAATGCTTGGAAAAAAGTGAGAATGACGCAGCGGTCATGTTAAGTATGCTGTTTCCTGGTTTAATTAAGTGCGCAGGAGACTGCGACTCAATAACTCCGATCTGCTGTAGTGCTGACTGATAATTAGTATTATAGAATCATTGTTAGCAGGCTTGGCAGCATTACAGTCACTTGCAAGAAACCTGACTTTCTAATTGATCTTTTTAAGGCACTTTTACGATCCTAGACAATTTCCTTGATAATGTTACTGAAGTTGCAGCAGTTTAAATATTTTCATCTCTCTTTTATTCCAGTAAAGCACGGTGCATTTCGATAAAACATATGTATTACTGTAATGCTGTTGTACTACTAATTGTGGGCTTTGGTTCTTTAGCGGCAGTTCAGGCTTCTTTTACTGTTGGCCTAGAAAAAACCATGCGACATTTACGGATGAGTACATGATACATTTACATAATTACTCAGTTAGGTTGAAAAAAGACATTTGTCTACCAATTTCAGCCTTTGTGAGACCTACAGATGTAGCAAGTGTTAAAAGTGGGTGCATTACGTTATTAAGATATCGTGCCTTGGCACTCTAGGCTGTTAGGGCTCATGCAAATGGCCGTTCCCCGGCCGTACCCGTATTGCGGTCTGCAATGAATGGGCACCGGCCGTTTGTGCACCGCATCATTCTGCAGAAACTGCATGGATGATGCCCGTGCATTGGGCACAGCAAATTGCAGTCCCCAATGCACGGACCGGCCGGGCAACCGCCGTGTGGATGAGCACTTATAGAGTGCTGTTCTACTACTCTTACTATTAGAACAGCACCATGGCTCCCAAGTGGTCCTATCCCGACTGGAAGTGACGGGGACCCATTCTTAGTCAGGAGAGTACTGCAGCCAATCATTAGTACAAGCATGGCATGTGATTTCTGACTGTGGTTTTATATACCTGTGCAATACATACCAAACCCTGTCACTCTTCGTGATGATTGACGTATGGTTGCTGTGCGTCAAAGCAGTGAGTCAATTACTGTTAGTAGAGTGGGTGGAGGTTGGGAAGGTCAGGTGGGTGCTCTCCCTCATGAGTACATCAGAATCATATACTATGGGGGTCATTTATCAAATCACATCAGTTTTGAGGTCTAAAAAAGTTACAAGTCATGGCAACTGCAAATTTTTTGCAACATTTCAGGACCCTTGCCACTTTTCACAGTGGTCTATGTTTAAGAGCTAAAAGTGAAACTAGACCTGGATTCTGACTTATTTACCCACCATGCCACTATGGAGTGCTTCCATGGTGTTTCTGGCCATTCCTCCGCACCGCAAAAAAGTAGAGCATGCACTACTTTTTTTGCGGTGCGGACCGTCGGATGCGGATCGCGGACCCATTTCAAGTGAATGGGTCCGCGACCTGAATGCGGCCGCCCCACAGTCAGTGCCCATGCATTGTGGACCACAAATTGCAGTCCACAGCACAGGCACTGACGGCACACGTTCGTGTGCATGAGCCCTAAAGGTGTTAACCATATTACATGTACACCACGTATATTATTAAGGTGCGCCAGTTCATAAATTTGGTGCAGACACACAAAGCAAAGCCAGACTTAAAACTGACATAAAAACAACCTTAAATGATAAAAGACCCATGGGGAAGATTTATCAAAAGTAGCGTAAAGAAATACTGCCTTAGTTGTCCATAGCAACCAATCAAATTCATGCTTTTATTTTCCAAAGGAGCTATAAAAAATAAAAGGTGGGATGATTGGTTGCTATGGGCAACTGAGCCAGTTTTACTTTACCAGTTTTGATAAATTTCCCCCTATGGCTCTATTGTATTCTTTGGTTGCTCCAATTAGCCAAACGGCACAATATTGTTTTACATAGGCCTGCATTATCTGATGTCACTTTAAAGTCACTTTAAAGGGGTATTCTGGTTGTTAAAAGTAATCCCGCTGGGTCCCTCACTGACCATGAGAATGGGTACCCCGTATCCCTAGGAGCTCCCTGAAATTAATAAAGTAACGGGTAAGGTATATGAACTGCTGCTCAATTCATCTCTATGGGAGCTCTGAAAATATTCAAGTGCTATACCCAGCTATTTCTGGATCTCCTGAAGAAATGAATGAAGCCGTAGTGCATGTTTGACCTGCCACTCTGTTCATTTTGGGGAACTCTGAGGGCTATGGGGTACCTACTCTTGTAATTATTGGGGTCCCAATGGTATACTATCTAATAGTTATTCCATTATCCTGAGGATATAGGTTAACTTTTAACCAGAATACCCTTTTAATTTGTGTTGTACTTGATGGGCTGAGTCTACAATGTAAATCTGGTACTGACCATTTCACAAAATGGAGGCATAGACAAGGACAATCTAAGGTAGCATGCACCCAATATATATAAATGGGTCACAAGGCCATTCTTGGATTGTGATGTGAAGCAACCCAAAGTTTGGAAACCATAGGAATGGAACAAGCCAAGGATGGTGCACAACCAGAGCAACATCTAAAAAGAAGCAGAAGTAGACTAGATCATGTGACCCCAGCCAATAAATAAAAGGGGCAGTCCCTATAATAAAAGTTTTAAAAACTAGAGTAAATATCTCTCTACACCAAGGCTCATCTACTAAAAATCCTAGACCTAGATGTCTAGGAAATGCTAATGTGTCAACAGACAAGGTACAGTATATTACAGTATGTCATAGCTTTACATTTAATAGACAAACCTCAGAAATAGAGATGAGTCAATGTATTGAAAACTATATCCGATTTGTCAAATTCACAAAAAAAAAAAAATATTCATGTCCAAATCAATTCAACGCAATTCAAATATGCTCCAATCAGCCTGAAAATTGGTATATGACACTGTGAGGTCTTCCAGAAACTCAGATTATTTTACATTATTTCATTATCTCTTTTTTATTTTTACAAGTTTTTGCTAATCCCTCTCCCCTTTTAAGCTATTGAATGCAATCACAACAATAGCAAATACTGTCGGAGTGATACTGACACGGTTGACGGTGTTAACAAACAGCGCCTTTAAAAGCACAATGCACCATTGCATTTATTATGCGTTTCATACTAGAAAGCTTCAGAGAATTATCCAAGGCAGATGGTGTTTAAACACACACAATGCTATGGGAAAAAAACTGGCTTGTTGGAACCAGGTTTTCAAAAATTATGCCTTAATGAGAGTAGATGCTAGCCCCTACTTATACAGACACACATGTTAATGTAATGAGAAACAGTGGCTTGTTCTGCACAAGCATCTAAAAATTAACCATTAACAACGGCAAAATTCTTGCCTGTGTTTATTCACACACAAGTGTTATTTGTCAGAAGGAAGAGTGGCTTTCTCTGAAGAGGCCTGGAAACTTTTTCCTTATAATTGGGAGCAGCAGCAGTACAGTATGAATGTGGAAAGGTTAGGGTAATGGTGGAATGTGGCTGCAATAATAGCAGCAGTAGTAACAGCACAGCATGGAACAAACAAGGCAGTTAATGTGTGTGCGGCTGTTTAGGAATAGTAATAGTGGCAGGTATCCAGCCGTAATAGTAGTGGCAGAAGAGGTAATGGAAGTGGCAGATGGGGATTAGCAGCAGGGAGTAACAGCTGCAGTAGCGGCAGCAGCCTTATGATATGGAAAATGAGGGTAGGCAGGTAGGCAATGGCATTGGCATGTTGGTGGCAGCAGCAGCCATAGAGTATGGAACATGATGGAAGGCAGCAAGATACAGGCAGTGGCATTATGGGGCATGATCAGTGAGAGCAGATCTATTCATCGGCCTAAGCCTTTAGGTGTGTGAAAATCATCACGGATCAATGCCTTGTTCATTTTGACAAAAGTGATTTTTTTTTTTACATTAATGGAGGTCATCTTTGTCCATTTGGGTGTCATGATACCACTTGCCACACTGAAGACCCTCTCTTAGATGACATTGGAAACTGGACAAGACAAAACAAAGAGCACAAACTGTGCCAGTTCTGGCCACTGTTCAAATCTGCCTCCCCAGAAGTTCATGTGGTCAGGAAACAGTGTACTTTATGTTCCAGAAAAAGGCCATAGTCATTTTAAAAAAGAGACAATTTTAAACAATTTAAACAAAAAATGGTCAGCTGGCCAGGGGTACAAATATAATACACCAGAATTACATTTTGGTGAAGGGTCAGAACTGCGCCACATTTCCATAAAACAATTTTTATGAACTCCTACCTGACAAAAAGTCCAACTAATGGCATACAGAAATCCATTTTAGAGGATTTTAGCTCCTGTGAACAAGGCAGACATAGCAGAGCCGGAGAGGGTTCACAGAAGGGCAACAAAGTAATAACTGGAATAAGAGGACTACAGTAACCAAATTATCAAAATTAGGGTTATTCACTTTAGAAAAAAGACGACTGAGGGGAGATCTAATAACTATGTATAAATATATCAGGGGTCAGTACAGAGATCTCTCCCATCATCTATTTATCCCCAGGACTTTGACGAGGGAACTTCCTCTGTGTCTGGAGGAAAGAAGGTTTGTACACAAACAAAGACGAGGATTCTTTACTGTAAGAGGAGTAAGATTATGGAACTCTGTGCGTGAGGAGGTGGTGATGGTGAGTTCACTAAAAAGTTCAAGAGGGGCCTGGGTGTATTTCTGGAGTGTAATAATATTACAGGTTATAGTTACTACAGACGGGTCATTGATCCAGGGACTTATTCTGACTTCTGCCTGATGTTGGGAAGGAATTTTGTTTTCCCTAAAGTGAGGAAAATTGGCTTCTACCTCACAGGGTCTTTTTGCCTTACTCTGGAGGAACTTGCAGGACAACAGGCCGAACTTCATGGACAGATGACTTTTTTCAGCCTTATAAACTGTTACTTTGAGGAGAATGAAATTTCGCTGAAGATACATAACTGCGCCACTACAGACACCTTGGCAAAAGTCTCAATTACATGATCTGGCAAAAACTGTGGCAGTTGGTGTAGAGAAGAATTTAGTTTTACAGAATAATTACATTTTAGTGAAGGCACAGATCTCCCTTATTACTGACACTTGGTCAAAAATCTAACTGACGTAATATGGTAAAAATTGCAACAGACGGCAAAAAAATAAATAAATAAATTTTTGAAAAGTATTACATTTTGGGGAAGGAGCAGAACTGCTTCATATTTATCACAACTAAATGGTACAGCAATAATTGCACCACCAGCAACTTGGTCAGGTGGGAGCTAATCGCTGGTTGCTAATAGTCTACTCATGGCCGCACATTTCATTTTGGATGTCTCAATATGGAGTGGAGGAGGAGGAAGAGTCTGAGCAGGAGAATATGAAGCTGATGGTGATGACAAGGACACTGTACTACTTGGGAATGCAGCCTGGCTGCCACATGGAATACCGGGATATGGAAGACAGACTTGTTCTAATTAGCAATGCTGGCCAGTTCTACTTTCCCACAGGATCCAGTGATGCCACTTTATATGGTGCAATAAAGCCCTGTTACCTTATACCTGGTATATTGTGTTTGAACATCCACAGCTTAGTTTAATCCTGAAGATCTTGCACATGGCAGTAGTTTTCTATACAGGCTAATTGTGGGAAATATGCCATATAGGAGTTGCTTACACAAAGCTAGAGACAACAGAGCTGGAAAAGGTCTGAAATGTTTTGAGCCTGCACCCACAGTATCACTGGTGTCACCTGTCCCCAAGCTGACCACCAAAGAAGCAGATCTGGCAATGTCAGTTCTTTTGGATGTTTTGGATGCACATTACCTCCACTTTCCACTGTGGTTGTGGCCTCCACCCTTCTCCTCACATGCCTCCTCCTCAGCACCCCGATTAGGCTCCCAGGTCCTGTCTAACACACAATCATCTCACTCTCCCCGCCACATTTATCAGACTGCAATATGCCATTGTGGGCTCTTTGTCCCGTTTCCTAATTCTCTGCTCTGCAATAGCCCTGAGTGCCACTGTTGCTACCACTGCCCCTACTGCCACCACGGTGGCTACAAGTGTCATTACTACCACTAACAACAACGCAACTTAACCTCCTTTTCATGGCAGTACAAATGCTGATGCCTCTCACACATGTCATCAACAAGAAGAATCTCTTGAGTATCTTCCATGGCACATGGGGTTTTGTTGCCTCTTCTTTGGAAGAAAAGAAAATGCTCAGCTAAGAGTGGGCAGTGAAAACAGAGAAGATGCAATTGACAGGCTTCTCTAAGGTTGCAAAGAGGAGGTGCAGGAGGAATGCTGTAACTCCTGGCTCCAAGCCACAGTCCTGCTGTGACTAAGATGAACATGCCAAGGAGAACTATGGCCTACTACTACCACTACTAGCCAGGTAGATAGTGCTGCTGCTACTACTGACATTCTGACAGATGATGAGGTCTGGGTCTTTCGTTTTGCACTCTTCCATTTTCCAGACATTTTATTATGAGGCCTATAAATAAAAAGTCACATCTTTCCTATAAACGAAAAGTCATGAGTTTGGAACACAGATTATTAAACCATACTGGTAAAATTGTAAATGTGCTATCTATAATTTAAAGACACAGGAACAATTAAATGTCACACCTCTTCTACAAACACAATACATACTGGTATTGACAATTGACTTTGCTAATTATGTACTATTTGTGGTCAAATTAAATCTTAAAACTATGTGTTCAATAACACAGGTACAATAATGCAATTTTTTGCTGTGAAAAGTCTTTGAACTACACAGTCTGATCCAGTAATGTATTCATTAACATGAATATAACAATACAATGTTTGTGGTAAAATGTCTTTGAACTGGATGGTCAAAAGCAGTAATGTGTTTGCTAACATGGATATAACAATGCAATGTTTTATGGAAAAATGTATTTGCATTACACAGTCTGATGCAGCAATGCATTCAATAATACAGATATAACAATGCAATGCTTGTAAGAAATTGTCTTTGAACTCTTTGTTCAGTATCATAGGTATAACATGCAATTTATGTGTTGAAATGTCTGAACTACATGGTCTGATATAGTAATAACATGTTCAATAAAATGTATATAACAATCCAATGTATCTGGTAAAAAGCCATGCATTTAATATCATGGGTATAACAGTGTAATTTTTGTGGTGAAATGTCTTTGAACTACATTGACTAAAGCACTAATGTGTTCAATAACATGGATATAACAATGTAATTAGAGATGAGCGAATGTGCTCGTAACGAGCACTGTACCGTTCGGCTCCCCTGCGCTCGCATGGGCGCAGGCAGCCGCTTCTGTCGGGTGAGGAGGACGGAAGCGGCTGCCTGCGCCCATGCGAGCGCAGGGGAGCCGAGCGGTACAGTGCTCATTACGAGCACGTTTGCTCATCTCTAAATGTAATGTTTGTAGAAAAAATGTCTTTGAACTCCACTGTCTGATGCAGTAATTCATTCAATAACACAGATATAACAATGTAATGTTCGTGGTAAAATATCTTTGAACTATGTGTCATCAATATCTCCCCGGGGGGTCTGTCTCCTGGCACCGCCACATAATAGCTGTATCAAGAGGCATAGCACACCAGTGTGTGCTGCAGTCTGCTTACTGCTTACCAAGCACAGTGCCATACATTGTATAGAGGTTGCACTTGGTTGAGTTGCACAAAGCCATGATGAACATGATATTACTGGCCTAGGAAAAGGCATCATCATCCACCAATCTAATATTGATGACCTATCTTGAGGATATACCATTAATATCAAAAGCTAGGACAACCTCTTTATATCCATCCATATAGAAGCCTAAAGGGCATTAATGGCAAACCTTTTAGACCGAGTGCCCAAACTGCAACCGAAAAGCCACTTATTTATTGCAAAGTGCCAACATGGCAATTTAACCTGAATACCAATATAGTATATCTTCCATGTACTTTAGCTATAATAGCCTACATTCAATGCGCTGCCTGTGCCGAACATAGTGAGCCCTGCACTGATGAGTGGCAGGAAAAATCTAAGGCATACTGGTACACCATAGACTTTTTCCATGGTATGGGTGCCCACAGAGAGAGCTCTGAGTGCCGTCTCTGGCACTCGTGCCATAGGTTTGCCACCACTGCTATAGGGCTTTATTATACCTGCATATATACTCAGTTTCACTCAGAGTTATTCACCCCTAAAGGCATTGCTAATATGCCATCATGGAGAGGCATTATGACAAAATATATAGTGCCCACAACTCCCTAGTATGGAGGCACTCCCTAGTATGGAGGCATAGTGAAACCAGTCTCAAATTGAACCATCCAACCTTGGCTGGCTTCTGCTTTTCACTGTAAAAGTTGATGTGTCTGCACAGCAAGTTTTAAAGAAACAAAAAATAGACAAATATGCTATTAACTTTTGTATCTTTGCATTTGAGCGAATGGTATTCAAGATATTCTATACTGTTTTAATTACTAGAATTCTCTCCAGAATTATGTGATCGATTTCATTGGTAAACTTTTCAAGAAATAGAAGAGACAGCAAGCGCAAAGTCTTCACAAACAATATTGCAACAGAAAGTAGCAGAAGATAGTTTTCAGTGTTCTGTGTATTCAATGGCTCATGTTTTGAGGCACAGTTTGTACTTTGGCGGATTAAAGTTGTTTTTTTTTACAATAATAATAATTGTACAAACATGTCAAATACAGAAAAGCCGTTAGGCGTCCGCCATTGATTACAGCCGCAGACAACAAAATAGTTCGTTTTTGAAAATTCAGTTTCTAAAGAAACGTTTCATTTTGTTGATAGATTTGAACAGCGGCAAAAATATAAATGATTTTAAATCAAAAACCTAGCTGATTGTTAGAAACGCTGAATACGAATAAAAACTACAAATTGCAGACTTTGCACAGTGCCGCTAACAAGTACAAATAACGTCTAATATAATAGTTATTTTCCCATAGAAAAGTACTGCTTTCAGCAGGAAGGGTAGGAGTATAATTACTTGAGTAGGTACTCCCTTTTCTTCTAGTATGTACAATACCCACTGGAGTGGGAAGGGCATAGAGGGAAAGCAGAGCTTCCATAAAATATATGTTGTACTCAAAAGAACACTACATGTCATTTACTAGCATATTGGAAATATTTTACAATGTTTCAGCTTTAAGCTAATGATTAATTTAGAAATATAAGTAACCATGTCTTCTCCCATAGAAAAAAAACATAACATAGTTTATAACATAGTTTATAAGCGTTCTGTGTATTAAATGGCTCATGTTTGGAAATGTAATGGAAATGTAACAGTTGTGTCAAAACAAATCCCCTTTTCTATTGATGTTCATTTTTTAAATGATTAAACGTCATGGTTCTCCAAGTAAACACCAGTCTCAAGTCTTTTGTAAAGTCATTTAAAGCAAAAGAGTCTTGGATGTTCTCTACAATTCTAGTACTCGGTGTTAGTTCAACCCCAGAGTGAAAGTCATAGTTGGTAACTGCACAACTGCAGACTTGCTAGTAGACTTTCTGATCTCTAGTCACTGTTGATCTAAGGTCCTCTTGGTTCCCCCATAACCTCCATAGGAAACAAGGATAGTGGCTGGTCTGTCTCTGTACCGAGATTTAAACTCAGCCACATACAGTAATTCATCTATAATAATAAACTATGTGCTTAGCTGTACTTTATTAAATAATCTACCCGATATGTTATATGGACATAGGCAGGTTGAGATGCTGTATCTTGCCTATGTATATGTACTGCAGTCAGTCTATTGAATCATGGGCCACTTATACAGGGGATGGGGAACTGGGGGATCACCTTGCTCAGGGACACAATAGGGGATTCAAATGTATCCCTGTGGGCCAGTCTGAGCCTGGAAGTCAAGAATGTAGTAAGAAAATGGTGTCAAAAGACATGTGCAATGATGGGAGATGCAGAAACAAATCCTGTATGTCATTAGGAGCCATCCAGACTTCAAAGTCAAAGTGAAGATAAATGAGCACTCGAGTACAATGGAAGCAGGCATGGGATTCAGCCGGTTCCCTACAGTTCTGCAGATCCGGTTGTTAAAATTACAGCCGGATTACAGCTGCATCGCATCGCTGACAGCGTGGAGGTAAGTATTAGTGTTTTTTTTTCTGTGCCGTGCTGGGGGCATTGCTGGCATATCCTTGGGGACACTATAGGGGGCATTGCTGGCATATGGGGACCACTATGGGGCCATCTAGTGGGGGCATTGTTGGCACATGGGGGGCATCTACTGGGGGCATTGCTGGTATATTAGGGCATTTCTAGCACATGGGGCACACTATGGGGGCATCTACTGTGGGCTTTGCTGGCACATGGGGGACACTATGGGGGCATCTACTGGTACATCTTTGGAGACACTATAGGGGGCATTGCTGGCATATGGGGGCATCTAGTGGGGACATTGTTGGCACATGAGAACACTATCGGGTCATCTACTGGCACATCCTTGGGGACACTATGGGGGGCATCTACAGGGAGCATTGCTGGCATGTGGGGACATTATGGGGGCATCTACTGGTGGCATTTCTGGCACACTGGGTACACTATGGGGGCATATAATGGCACATCCTTGGGAACACTATGGGGGGAATCTACTGGGGGCATTGCTGGCATATGGGGGGCATGTACTGGGGGCATTACTGGTGCATCATGGAGGAGACTATGGGGGCATTGCTGGCATATCCTGGGGGCATTGTTGGTACATTCTGGGGGCATTACTAGTGTATCATGGGGGACACTATGGGAGGCATCTACTGGGGGCATTGCTGGCACATGGGGAACACTATGGGGCATCTACTGGGGGCACTACTGGCACATCATGGACTGGGGGCATCTACTGGGGGCATTGCTGGCATATGGGGGGCATGTACTGGGGGCATTACTGGTGCATCATGGAGGAGACTATGGAGGCATTGCTGGCATATCCTGGGGGCATTGTTGGCACATTCTGGGGGCATTACTGGTGCATCATGGGGGACACTATGGGAATCATCTACTGGGGGCATTAAGGGGGCACTAAGAAGGGACATTTATACTGGTGCATTCTGGGGGACACTATGGGGGCACTGTTGGGAAGAGGAGAGGAGCACTATGTGGGCATTTACTAGGGGCATTATATAGGGGTATTTTGTACTTGCAGACATTATGGGAGCACTCTGGGGACATTAGCTTAACTAAGGGCACTAAGAGGGGGATTTTTTTGTACTGGCACACATTATAAGGGACATTCTTTGTACTGGTGCTCATGTTAAGTATTGAAGGTGGCAGGATGATGGAAAAGTAGGAACCTAAGATGTCTTTTCGTCAAACTGCAGAGTCGAGAGATAAGTGAAAAATCATCATGGCACCTGGTCTGAAAGGAGGAGATGAGAAAAGAGAACGTCTGCATCAGAGGAGAAGTCACTGGATGTAAGAGGTATGTGCACTGTATGCTGGATAGCACTGAATATAATGTGTATGCAAATATGTCTGTAGTGCTAGGTACAAATATGTATAACATGTATATGGAGTAGATAAATCTACTGTAAGTGTAGCCTATGTGTAATTTATATACTGCGCTTTACAAAAACTCGCAGCACTGGTAGTTTAAAAGTTTTGTGGTATGTGTATATATGGTGTATTTATGTATGTGTACCATGTATATGGTGCATGTACTGTATATGTAAACACGTGTCGTGACGCCACGTTGAGTAGGAAACCTGTTGTTAAAAATTTAAATCCCAACCCTGAATCGAAGTCAATAGGATAACCCGAGCACTAAACCAGGCACCCCCTGCTCTGAAGAGGGGAGGGTGTCTGGTTCATAGGGAAAGTTGAGAAAATGGTGGAAACACCACTGAAAAGATTTGGGAACAGCATGGGGAGGATGTCTGGATGCACCTTGGACACCGAAGTCGCTGCTGGGAACGATGTTGTCAGATTATTACGCCACTTTTACGGAATGATAAGAATACCCCCCAAAACCAAATATAACATTGATTTTAGAGGAAATATTGTTAGGAAACATATATTTACTTGTATATAAAGCGCAAGTAGCAGCACACCCTCACCCCTAATGTTTTACACGGTCAGATCAGCAGCAGGCACTCGTCCCTAATGTTTTAGTCGGTCACATCAGCAGTAGGCACTCGCCCCTAATGTTTTTGAGTGTCAGCAGCACTGAAGGTCAACTTGTCAGGAGGAGGACCAGAGTGAAGAAGTGGAAGAGGAAGTGGTAGACGATGAAATCACTGGCCCAATATGGGAAAGTGGCAAGCTGAGCGAGAACAGAGGGGTAGGGATCCGTAGCACCGCAACAGGCTGGAAGAGGCAGTGGGGTGGCAAAAGGGAGGCAGGCCACACCAACAAGTGTGGACAATAAAAGAATTGTCATTTGTAACCTGTGCCATACCAAAATGAGCAGGGGCATGAACACTAGCAACCTGACCACCACCAGCATGATCCTCATGGCAGCAAAGCACCCTAATCGGTGGGCCAAATGCCTGGATCCGCAATCGGTGTCTGCGGGTCACACCACTGCCTCCTCTTGCCTGTGTTATGTGTTAGCGCACATGCAAATACCCAGCCACCCACCCACAGGCCATAGCTCTAAATGCACACCTTTGCAAATTGCTGGTGCTGGAAATGTTGCTGTTTAGGCTTGTGAACACTGAGGCTTTTCGCAGTCTTATGGTGGCTGTCCCTCGTTACTCAGTACCTAGCCACCACTATTT
>ONZH01025519.1:0-21829 GCA_900303285.1 Rhinella marina | reverse complement strand
AAAATGTGCACCCTTCCTTCCAGTGACATCTGTGCCACTATTACAACTTTCTCCACCTCCTCATTTTGGTCGCTTCACATAGCAGTGTAAAAAAACATGAATAACACAAGACATTTAAGAGCAAAACATACCAAACATACTAAGATGGAGGTATAATATGCAAGCAATAAATGTAAACAGGATCAGTCACAGTATAATTGACCACAATTGCAGCCATTACTGTTATCCCTCTATTAACTAAGTGGCAAAGTGATACAGATCTCACTATCTAAGGTCTATCGTAGACCAACTCAGGTTAGGCTATTTTACGTCTGCCGCTTTTTCCCTTTCCGGTATTGAGATCCATCATAGGATCTCATAGCGGAGGACAAACTTCCCAACTTTTGTCCCCGACAAATGACACATGAATGGGGACAAAACTGAAACTGGAAAGGAATGGAGAAGCACTAGAATGCATCCTGTTCCGTTTCATTGCATTCCAATTATGCAAGCAGCGTTTTTGCGTCCAGAGGATCCGTCCTCCTGACAACAAAGAAAACGGATCCGTCCCCCATTGACTTACAATGGTTTTAGAGACGGACATGTCTTGATCATTTTAGAGATAATACAACCAGATCTGTTCATAACGAATTCAGACGATTGTATTATCATGATGGAAGCGTTTTTGCTGATTCACGACGGATCCAGCAAAAACGCAGATGTGAAAGTAGCCTTAGTGAATACATTTTAATATTGAGCACGATACTTATGGGATAGCATATAGACAATAGCTACCCATATATACTAGCTTGGCCATTATAGGTAGTGTTGAGTGAATTGAAGTCCACAAAGAGGACTCTGATCCAAATTTCAGGTTAAATTTGCTGCAAAGCCAAATTTCATTGTGCTTCATGGTAGCAAATTGATTTTTCCTGAAATAATGTAAAAAAAAAAAAATCATACTTGCCTCATCCATTCGCTCATGATGGGCTGGCCGCCGCTATCTTGATAGAATATCTCGCGAGAAATCACATGCGAGGTGAAGCATGACGTCGCACACACCAGCCAACGTGGTGACGTCATCACGGGCCACAGGAGATTTTGCCCCAGATCTTCAATCAAGATGGTGGCCGATGGCCTGTCGTGTGCAAATGGATGAGGTAAGTATGATTTTTTTTGTTTTGGTTTTTTCAATTTAACACTCATTTATTACTATCAGATGCCGCGATCAGCTATAAATGTGGCATCTGAGGTACAATAACGGAGACCGGCGAAATCACCGCTCCCTGTCATTGCACCCACAGCAAAATTTTCTGTAAAATTAGCGAAGCAGCCGAATCGAATTCTGAATACTTTGCTCATCTCTAATTATAGGTATGACAGTAATGTTTGATTTATGCTGTGACTGATCCTGGTCACACTGTAAAGATTTTCAGAAAACCAGCCCCATTTACATCAGCACTTTCTAGTTCCTATTTGAAAAGGTTTTTTTTGTTTTGTTTTGTTTTTTTCATATAGCACATTTAAGGCATCTGTCAGCAGATTTGTACCTATAAACTAGGTGACTTGTTACATGTGCGCTTGGCAGCTGAAGACATCTGTGTTGGTCCCATGTTCATATGTGTCCGCATTGCTAAGAAAAATTATGTTTTAGTATATGCAAATGAGCTTCTAGGAGCAAGGGGGCGTTACCATTACACTTCTCTCTGCAACTGCTGCACCCTCTTCACTGTGATTTACAGGACCAGGCAAATGTTAACCCTGACTTGTCCATACAATGCTACTGCGTACACAAATACAGTAAATGAGAACATTTTACTTGAACATTTAACATGACATCAGAATACCTTTCTGGAGTACTACATCTCCTATATAAAAACAACCATAATGGAAAGGGAACACAATTTGAAAAAGTATTTTAGTTGCACTTTGTGCTATTAAAATTTTTTGAAAAAGTTAAAATTAGAATTCTTTCCCAACTTTTTTACACTTTTCCCATTGTAAAAGAATTAGAAATACTAAAATAAAAATCCCATAAAATGAAAGCCCCATGTATGACTCAAAACAAATATGCAAAAACTGTTTAAGTAACTGAACTGAAAAATTACTATTGCTTTCAATCTCATATGTACTAAGAATAAAACCAAAATGTGTCTGGTCTTGAACTGAGAAATCAATCATACACAAAGATATTTCTATATAAAATTACAAAAATCCACATGCTAAATTTGTTTATCCTCAAAAGAGTAGTCAAAAAGGTTGTTTCGCTAAGCCGCTGAGACCAGATTCTACATTACAGTGATGTTGCTATACACCAGTGATGGTGAATAGAGATGAGCGAACGTGCTCGTAACGAGCACTGTAGCGCTCGGCTCCCCTGCGTTCGCATGGGCGCAGGCATCCGCTTCCGTCCTCCTCACCCGACGGAAGCGGATGCCTGCGCCCATGCGAGCGCAGGGGAGCCGAGCGCTACAGTGTTCGTTACGAGCACGTCCGCTCATCTCTAATGGTGAACTGTTTAGAGGCCGAGTGCCCAAACTGCAACAACAAAACCCACATATTTATTACAAAGTGCCAACACGGCAATTTACCCTGAATACTGCAGTCCAATAGAATATATGTTCTATGTACTTTATCATTTAGCTATAATATGCCTGAATACATTCAGTGCGCTGTCTGTGCTGTCCATAGCGCGCCCTGTGCTGATGAATGGCAGGAAAAGTCTAAGGTACACTATAGACTTTTTCCAGGGGGGCGGGTGCCCACAGAGAGGGCTCTGAGTGCCGCCATAGGTTCAACACCAATGCTATAAACCATGTAATATATTGTTGACCTTGTGAAGCAGATACGTTCCACTCAGTACACGAAATGCAATGAATCTTTAGCTCGTTTGCAAATATTTGAATATACTGAAACTGAGATTTCTCAATAGTTAGGGTCAAAGTAAAATAGTGTTTTCTCTGTGGGAGCAATATATGGCTGCAGAGGCGTATTAGACGTGGACATGAAAAATCTGTAGCACGGCTTCTCCCCCATCATGTCCCATTTATTATAGAAGTATAATAATTTGAAAGATTAGTGCAAGTATAAAAGATGGTGTTTCCTATGGCAACCAATAACAATTCTTTTGGTTGGATTCTATACTTTTGATTGGATACTACAGATATTTTGATGCATTGTTTTTCATCCATTGGCTCCATTTTCTGTTTATGGCCAGCGGCAGGTTGCCAACCGTCCAGAAATTTCTGGACAATCCGTAGAAATAAACAACTTTTTTCCAGTGTCTGTGAGAAAAAAATGCATGTTTTTGATGCTGGTGTTACTGACTAGATTATTTTAATGGTAATTATCATCATTTTAAATGTTGGCAATCATTTCTTATCAGTATATTGAGCTGTAGACAGGTATTACTCATAATTTTTATCATTCATTATTGGTTTTCTAGTTTGAGCGTAAAAAATGCTGGCTGTCGATAAAAGGATGATTCCTCCTGTATGTTTAACATGTGTATGTCCTGCACTCATGGACCTGATCCCTGACTTAGATGTCCGCACCAGGTCATATCGCGGCTTAAATACAGCTCAAGATATGTTAGATTCAGATAAGGTTTTGTCCTTCTCTCATATCCACAGAACCTACACTGTTCCCAACAAGGATTTCTTCAAATTTCTACAGATAAGATCACTTCTTGGAAAACATAGTAGTGCCCCAAAGCATATTCCTGAGATAATCCTTAAATACCTGCATAACAGGGTTCCGAAGCAAGGGGGAATCTCATTGTTCTATGGTATGCTACAGCAGGGATCGGGATGGATCAAGCCTTCCCCCCTGGTCAAATGGGAACTAGATCTCCAGAGAACCTTCTCTAGTGTACAATAGCAATCAGTATTCAAAGCAGTGATGAGAACCTTCCGCTGTGTTACACATCAGGAAGCAGTTTTTAAGACCTGCCTATGGTGGTATTATACACCCACCAGACTCCATATCATGTTCCCAGGGACCTCTCCAGATTGCTGGAGGCATTGTGGCTGTAGAGGCTCTCTGTTGCATGTGCTATGGTCCTGTCCCACTATCCTCCCGCTTTGGCGCTCTGTTTTCCAGATGATCAGGGTCATCACAAAACAACACATACCAATGTCTCCAGAACTAGCACTTTGTTTATTGGTATTGATACAATAGCACCTACCTACAGATCTACCTTATTGCACGTCTTTATGTCCACCAAATTGGTTATCACGCGACATTGGAAATCCCCGCTGGCCCACAGCGTTTCAGAAGTAGTCTCCCTAAAGAACACTACATGTTTGTATGAGAGGATGCTATCCTCGCAACAACCAACTGGATCTAAATTCCATAACTCCTGGTCCCTATGGCTAAACAGTAGATGGTATTCAAATTGATGTATCATTTATACATATTGGTCAGGTGTGTGTTGGGTCTATGGAGCAGGCGGCGCCCACCCAGGCTTTGATACTTCATCTCATAACGGCACGGTATCACCCAGAACTCGTTAACTCATCTCAGGATGGCATGGCTATATACGGATTTAGTTCCTGAGTTGTTTTTTGGTATTCATGTTCTGTTTATTTCTTATTTCCTTTTGCTTTACATGTCATTCCTCTTTGGTGGTGAATTGGAGATGCACTCACAATGCGTCTCCCAGGGTTAGATTCCCAGACAGATGAGATTTGATATGACTCTTTCTTATTTGTTAACCTCAGTCCTGTATGCGGATGTGAACAGCCTCATAGGCTATCTGGATCCCACATTGTGTGACTGTATTCTGTCTGCTAGCCTTCCTATTACTACATCTACCAATAGGAAAGATATTATACCTGAAGAGCATCTGCATGGTGCTTACTTAGGTTTCCTTTCCCTTCCCCCTCTGTTCCTCATTCCATGGCTGACAATATGTGTAAGTTGCTCGTGTGTTCTATTGCCTGCAGTGACGGTCATTGTATTATCCAATGAGCATCATAGCTATTCCTTGATGTACCTAGGGTGGCCACCTGCTTCATCCCAAAAAGGAGGACATTTTAGGCCACACCCCCAACCTGCCAAACCACACCCCCCAACTTGCTAAACCACGCCCCTCTCCCAGTAAGTGCCCGGCAAAAAAAAAAAAGAGAGGAAAACCTTAAAGGGGTTGTCAGGGTTCAGAGTTGAACCCAGATGTACCCTTAATTTCACCCAGGCAGCCCGGAAAGGGCAAGGGTTCTTCTGTTCACAATTACACACTGCACTGCTTTACCGCTGCCGTTTTACTGGCCGGCGGGCATTCTGTATCTAGCAGTGCCGGAGTCAGTGAATTCCAGCAGGCTGTTCTCTGCTGGAACAGCCTGCCAGAATCACTAACTCAGATGTGAAAGTAGCCTAATACAGCGCCACATACCTCTTACATCCAGTGACGTCTTCTTAGATGTAGACATTCTGTGTCCTCAATCTTCTCCATTCAGACCAGACCGCCATGATGATTTCTTTCAGCCATCTCTTCTCTCTGCGGAATTTGACAGACATCTTAGTTTCCTACTTTTCCATCATTCTCCCACCTTCTTGACCACCCCATCCTGCCACCCCCAATACTCAGACACTGTGCTCCACAGATAGTACTTCCTTTAGTAATTATTGGCACACAGTGCTCTAAAAAAAATAACTTCGCTACTAAAGTGTAACCAAAATGTTCCCCAAAAATAACTGTGCAAAGCTGATAGCGTGACAGGGTGCCCCCACAATAATAGTGCTCCCCAAAGTCCCAATAGAAATAATTAGTGCCACCAGTAGAGTCAATGTCCCCATAATGCCCTCATAATGTGTGCCAATGCCCACTGTGTGCCAAAAAAAAATCTTAGTGCCCCCAGTTGAGCTACATAGTTCCCTATAATTTGTGCCAGTATAAAATACTCCTATATAGTGCCCCCATAGTGCTCCTCCCCTTGTCCCCATGGTGCCTGACATAAGGTGCCAGTATAAAATGCCCCCATAATGTGTGTCCCCATAATGTGTGCAGTATAAAATGCCCCCCTCAGACCTCAGATCAGGGTCTTGTGCCCCCCTCAGACCTTAGATCAACATCTTGTGCCCCCATCAGACCTCAGATCAGCAGAATGTGCCCCCATCAGACCTCAGATCAGCAGAATGTGCCCCCATCAGACCTCAGATCAGCATCTTGTGCCCCCATCAGACCTCAGATCAACACAATGTGCCCCCATCAGACCTCACATCAGGCTACTGTGCCACCATCAGACCTCAGATCAGCAGAATGTACCCCCATCAGACCTCACATCAGGCTACTGTGCCCCCATCAGACCTCACATCAGCCCACTGTGCCCCCATCAGACCTCAGGTCAGCATCTTGTGCCACCATCAGACCTCAGATCAGCGTCTTGTGCCCCCATCAGACCTCAGGTCAGTGTCTTGTGCCCACATCAGACCTCAGGTCAGCGTCTTGTGCCCACATCAGACCTGAGATCAACACAATGTGCCCCCATCAGACCTCACATCAGGCTACTGTGCCCCCATCAGACCTCACATCAGGCTACTGTGCCACCATCAGACCTCACATCAGGCTACTGTGCCCCCATCAGACCTCAGGTCAGCGTCTTATGCCCCCATCAGACCTCAGGTCAGCGTCTTGTGCTCCATCAGACCTCAGGTCAGCGTCTTGTGCCCCCATCAGACCTCAGATCAGCGTCTTGTGCCCCCAGACCTCATATCAGGGTCTTGTGCCCCCATCAGACCTCAGATCAGGGTCTTGTGCCCCCATCAGACCTCAGGTCAGCGTCTTGTGCCCATCAGACCTCAGATCTTGTGCCCCCCTCAGACCTCAGATCAGCCCACCCAGCCACTTTAAAAAAAAAGATACTTACCTGTTCTGTTCTATGCTGCCACTGCCATCAGGTTCCCCGCTCCAACTGACTTGCCTGCCGGCGCACACTATGACCTGACGCAGCGTCAGGTTATAGAGCGCGCCGGCAGGGAAGACAGTGGAGCGTGGAACCTGATGGCAGCGGCAGCGTAGAACAGGTGAGTATGTTTTTTTTAAAGTGGTTGGGTGGGCTGATCTGAGGTCTGAGGGGGGGCACAAGCACAAGGCCGGGCCATTAAGGGGGCGCTCTGGCAGGGCGCCCCCTTAACTGGCCGGGAAAGGCGAACTTCTGGCCTTGCGCCGGACGGAGGACCAGGAGTTAAAAAATCGGACTATCCGGCCAAAAAACGGACGGATGGCCACCCTAGATGTACCTGAACTTTTGTCTGTTATGGTATTCCTTTGTTTATAAAAACAATAAAATACTTTGAAAATGAAAAATGCTGGCTGTCCGTGATTTTTGCAGAGTTTTCCAGAAAAAAAAGAACAATTCTGGTTGTCAACCCTGGCCAGCGGCTGCCTGTTGTCACCAGCAGTGCCGTCATTGTCACCATTACTCCCTGTTATTGTACAATGTAGATTGCAAGATAAATCTGTGGTGTGTTGCTGTGCATGCATTATTACATGGTAGTCAATACAGCCCTAGTTCAGCCTATGTTACCCTTAAGTCAAACATCCCGCTGGGAATGTACACTCCGCACCATTGACACGCTCCTCATGCAGTACCGAGTGTGTCCTGTAGAGGTCACTGTGTTCTCCAGTCCTACAGTGGTAAAGATCATGCTGTTCTACCAGTAGGTTTCCGGTCTCCGTTTTCCGGTTGCTTGGTTACCGTGACGCTGCCGGAAGTTGTGGTGAACAGTGGGGCTCCACGGTTCTATGGGGATGCCGTAAATCGTAAACGAGATGGAGGGGGACAAGTTGCGGCTGGGTCTGGAAAATTATAGGATCGTTCGAGTTGTGGGAAAGGGGAGCTATGGGGAGGTCAGCCTGGCCTCACACCGAGCAGAAGGGAAGCAGGTAATACCGGGGTAACGGGTCATGCTGCATCATGTATGTGCCATGTAATGTTACACAGCTGTGCAGTCAGTATCACTGGAAGGAAGCAATGTGTAATCCTATTCTACTGTTCTAATTACACTATTTGTATACCCACAGTCTGTGGATGTATACCCTACAGCATTGTCTCATTGCTACATTGCTTGATCATATGCAGATATGCACCTACAAAGTGAGAAGGACCAGAGTAAAGGGCATGCTGGGAATTGTAGTTTTCATCAGCTAGAGATCCACATGTTGGAGACCTCTGCAGTGTCATAGTGTACTGTTTATTAAAGTTTGATCTCTGAGCAGTGCTTTAGGGGCTGTGCCTGCGGCTCCATGGAGAGGACGCATTGTGCAGAAGCATGTCTCCCATTGAATGTGTATGTGCAGGTCAGGCGCTGTTCACATTTGTGTTACTCTCTAATCTGTTCTGTTGATTGATGTAAAAAAAAGTAGATAAATATTTTTGTTCCTAGCCATTTATTTTAGTTGAATTTTTGGATATTATTGGTATCTATGATTTCTGTTAAAAACAGAACTGTGTCACAGACGTGTAAACGTCCGAGAGAGAGTTTCTCGGAGATTTAGTCAGAGGCTACACTGCTATCTTGGCCACAACGCCAAGGATCGCAGTGTAGCAATGCAACCAATCAACTGAAGGAGGTTGCAGCGTGACTCATAGATTGTCACAACCCGAGAGTCACAAAAAATCCATTCAGTTCAGTGGCTGCCCTGCTATGCAACCATTCTTAGCCTTTAAGGGGTTTTCCAGTAATAATAACTTTTTATTGAATGTCCTCACCCTGCCTCCTGATACAAAAAAATGTAAACGGATGTAAACACGCCAGGGGCGGGAACATGGACACAGCGGAGGCAGAGCAGCGGGAAGCAGGTAAGCATGAATTTTCTGTTTCAGGAAACAGGCTGTGGACATTTGATATAAAGTAATTATAAACGGAAAACCCCTTTAAATGTATTCTGGTAAAATTCTGAAGTTGCTCCGAAGCATTTAACAGCAGATTGCTCTCCTATTAATAGTGAATTATGAGAAGGTCTGTCACCAGATGCTGAGGAGCAAGTTTAGATTGTCAAATGACATATAGCAAATTCAGAAAGGGTACAAGCACACGGTGTGAGCATGTCATTCCACTGTATGAATAAAACAGGACCCCATCTTCCAAAATAAACTATAGCGAAAAAAAAAATATCACCATTGCATCTAATACTTGGAGGGGGGGGGGGGCAGCTGAGTTCACACCTTCTGAGATCTGTTATTTTAGGCCCCTTGCAGACGAGCAAGTGTCACGTATTGTATTCGCAGTGAGGCACCCGTCCTGACCTCCCAGCACTGCTGGCGTCATATAGCATTACACTGATTTATGATGCTATGTAACCCTTACAGTTATGGAATGTATTGGATAACACTGACATAATGCTGTCATCACCGGCAGTGCTGCGAGGTCAGGACGGGTGCCTCGCTGCAAGTACAGTGCGTGACACTCGCTCGTCTACAAGGGGCCTTAAACAGGAAAAATTGAGGACTTTTTGTTCAGTCTAAAATAAAGGATATCAAACAGAAATATCTAACACAGATACCAAATGTGCATAACTGAGTATAACAGATGCTTAAAATACAGGATCCATTTTTTCTTTGTTTTTCTGTTCTGACGGATCAGAAGAATGGAAGAATAGACGGTGATGTGAACTCTCCCTGAGCCAGCTTTCCTTTGCATTAGTTTTGATGAATCTTCCCCATTGAGTGTCAAGTTGTTAAAAATGTATGCACTTGATTATTAGCTCCTTCTGTTCCTGTGACAGATGGTGGTGGCGCTTGTGACCATCCAGTCCTGTAAGGCTTGTCATTCAGCTGTTAGACAATACAGTAGTGTATATGCTGTGATACAAGCCAGGCCCATGTACTGCAGCATATTCACCGCATGGTGTGGGCTGGGAAGGCTGGGTACCAACTCCTTTTACAGCTGTAATGATGATCCTTTTCATCCAGTTTTTCCACCCATAATTTTTACTTCACTTGCAAAATCTTAAAGGGGTTCTGTAGTTTTTTCAAACTGATGATGTATCCTCTGGATAGATCATCAGCATCTGATCGGCGGCGGTCCGACACCCGGAACCCCTGCTGATCAGCTGTTTGAGAAGGCAGCGGCGCTGCAGGAGCGCCGCGGCCTTCTCTGTGTTTACCGCAGGCCAGTGACGTCACGACTACTATCACTGGCCTGGGCGCGGCTAAGCTCCATTCATGTGAACAGAGCTTAGCCCCGCCCAGGCCAGTGATACTAGTCGTGACGTCACTGGGCCTGCGGTAAACACAGAGAAGGCCGCGGCGCTCCTGCAGCGCCGCTGCCTTCTCAAACAGCTGATCGGCGGGGGTCCCGGGTGTCGGACCCCCGCCGATCAGATGCTGATGATCTATTCAGAGGATAGATCATCAGTTTGAAAAAACTGCAGAACCCCTTTAAGGCTTACTTCTCACAAGCGATACGGAATGAGTCAGGGTCAGTTCAGGGGAAAATTGATGGTTTCATCATTTTTGTCTGCGATTGTGTTCAGTGTCTCAGTTTTCTGCACAGCTGCAGTCAGTTTTTGATGCGTTATTTCACACGCATGAAGAAAAACTGAATAACAATCTACATCTCCTAGAAATCATCAGTGAAAAACACATTATATCCAGATGCCTTCTGTTTTTGACACAAGCCCCATTCACTTCTATGGAGCCGGGGCTGTGTGAAAAACTCGGAATATAGAACATGCTGCAATTTTTCCAGAACGTAGAGATGATGCGTGAAAAATGATGCTCATTTACACAGATCCATTGAAATTAATGGGTCAGAATTCGGTCCAGATGCTATCTGTTCACTACAGATAGCATCCGGATGGAAAACTCGCTTATGTGAAATTAGCCTAAAAGGGTTTTTCAATCTTTAAGAACTATGGGGGTCATTTATGAAGCTGAAATACGCATATATTAGGCGTATTTCAGGTGCAGATTGCGGCGCAATCTGTGAATTCTCCCCACTCATGCCAGGTCTAAAAAAAGTGGGCGTGGTGGGGAAGGGGACAGGCCGGCACGCCCATCTCATTTACTATTTTCTACACCTGTTTCAGGCATAGAAAAAGGTCTGAATGTAAGACAGCAAAGAAGCTAGCTTACATTTAGAACTGGCCTGCGCCTCTTCATGACTCTGGCGGATCCACCACCATCTTAGGGGTTTAATAACACCTGTGTCTAAAACACTGGTCTTAATAAATGTGCCCCTATGTACAGATGGTTTACATGCTGTGAGATCTATCACTAATGTACTGTCTGTAGCTGAGTTGTGTATGTGAGTTGGTTTCACGTGCAGTCACATGACCATTCTCCTGTAGTTTATCCCCTACTTGTGTGATGTCTCATACACCAAGCACGTGGTTATCTCCTCCTCCTTGAAGTACAGGACCTCACACATCACATACCACTTTTCTCCACTCCTCACTGTACTCCCCCTCCATCTCTGTCTCAAGAGAGATTGTGTTTCACATGCTGAGCAGCAGATACTGAAGTCTCCACTGAGTAGGGGAACAACAAAGCAGTCATGGAGTGATAATTACACTATCGTACTAATTGTAATAGAGGAATGTTAAGACAGCTGTACACACAGGCACACAGGGGAGATCAGTCAGGAAACCCACACAAACCCAGGCAGCATCAAAATAAAGGCACAGCACATATCTGGGCAGGATGACGAAAATGTAATATACCGCCTTCTGAGCTACGGTAGCATCATCTGGTTGAGCATTTGAAAACGCATAGAATGCATTCAGAAAGTCTTCAGACCCTTTCACATTTTTCACATTTTGTTATGTTGCAGCCTTGTGCTAAAATAATAAAAAGTTAACTTTTTCCCCATCATTCTGCAGTCAGTGCCCCATAATGAGGGAAGACAGAATGTTAAAAATCTTTGCTAATTTATTGAAAAGTTAAAACTGAAATCTTGCATTGACATAAGTATTCAGACCTTTTACTTAGCACATGAGAGTGTGCAGTGCGGGAATCATGTTTCGTGTGTGAGTGTGATCCATCGGTCTGGACACTGCTCTTCTAGAAGAAGCACATTATACTGCTTTATAATGCAGTGTGCCTCTACATTACCTTCTTGCTATAGAATTATACTGACTGCTGTATGTCACTATGATTCTGTATCGATAAGGTCATACAGAGGCACACAGCATTATAAGACAGTATAATGCCATGCGCTCCTGCAAGAGCAGTGTCCAGAATGGTAAATCACGCTAAGGGCTCATCCACACGAACATATTTTTTTTTCTGTTTTGTTTTCTTTGCGGATCTGAATTGAGGACAGTAAGTTCAATCTTGGTTTCATCAGATCAGAGAATCTTGTTTCTTACAACCTGAGATTCCTTTAGGTGCTTTTTTTGAGAACATTCACATTGGCTTCCGAGCTGTGTTACATGTCTTTTACTGAGAACAGGCTTCTTTCTGGCCACTCTACCATAAAACCTAGATTAGTGGAGCGCTTCAGTGATTGTTGAGCTTCTAGAAGATTCTCCCAGCTGCACACAGGATCTTTGGAGCTCACTCAGAGTGAACATTGGGTTCTTGATCACCTCTCTTACCAAGGTCCTTCTCCCCAGATTACTTAGTTTGATGGGGCAGCCACTTATAGGAAAAGTCCTGGTTCTTCCATACTTCTTCCATGTAAGATTTATGGAGGCAACTGTGCTCTTGGGAACTTTCAGTGCAACAGAAAATGTTTGTACCCTTCTCCAGTTCTGTGCCTCCACACAATCCTGTCTTTGAGCTCTACAGGCAGATCTTTCCTCTTCATGGCTTGATTTTCCCTCGGATATGCATTGTCAGCTGTGAGACCTTATATAGACAGGGCTGTGTCTTTCCAAATCATGTCCAATCAACTGAATTTACCACAGATGGACTCAAGTCAAGGTGCAGAAACATCTCAAAGATGATCAAGAGAAATGGGACGCCCCAGAACTAAATATCAAGTGTCATAGCAAAGGGTCTGAATACTTATGTCCATGTGAAATTTTAGTCTTTCGTTTTTAATAAATTTAAAAAAATCGAAAATTCTGTTTTCACTTTCTCACTATGGGGTATTGAGTGCACATTGATAAGGTAAAGAATTGAATTTTTTTCATTTTAGGACAAGGCCGCAGCATAAAATATGAAACAGGTGAAAGAGAATACTTTCTGAATGCACTGTAGGTACTTTTCTGTGTAATGTATAGTTGTATAAAACCCCTTTAACACTTTATAGTTTTTTTTTTTTTACTTGTATACTTTGTTTTGTTCTTATTCAGTATGTGATTAAGAAACTGAGTCTCCGCAACGCTCCTCGCAGAGAACGGAAAGCAGCAGAGCAAGAGGCCCAGCTACTGTCTCAGCTGAAACACCCGAACATTGTGGCATATAAGGAATCCTGGGAGGGTGAAGATGGCCTGCTCTATATTGTCATGGGCTTCTGTGAAGGGGGAGACCTGTACCATAAACTTAAGGAGCAAAAGGGCAAACTTCTTCCAGAAAGCCAAGTAGTGGAGTGGTTTGTACAGATTTCCATGGCACTTCAGGTATAGTAATAAAAATTTGGGGTATTTTCTGTACAGTACTTTATTGATCATTTCTTCTGTACTGTCAGGGCCAGCTGCAAGTGCACGTAGTCCTTTGAGTGACAGAGTGGACCCCTATCCTTGGCTTTACAAGCATTGACTCATTCCTAATGGCCACCCTTATCCCATTGTGCTGTGAAATCTGCCCAGGCTTGCTTGTAGCTGATGCACGGCCCAGCCATAATGATGATTCTTAGCCATACTGTAGCTATGCAAAACTTGGAATGAGTCTGGAAGCAAGTCACACTGCGAGCCCTTTTCATTCCTATGGCAGCCCCGCTACACTGTGATTTCCGGTCACACGACAGGTGTCTTGGCCAAAATCGCAACATAGACTTACCCTATCTCTGAAATCTTACCAACGTATGATATACAGGGGCAAGAGTTATACAGCTTTTTAATGCAATGCCCTTATCGTCTACCTTTAACCTTATCTTTTTACAGTATTTGCATGATTTACACATTATGCATCGTGACTTGAAAACGCAGAATATATTCCTGACCAAATCGAACATCATCAAAGTAGGAGACCTGGGGATCGCACGGGTCCTAGAGAACCAATACGATATGGCCAGCACTCTTATTGGGACCCCTTACTACATGAGTCCAGAGCTGTTTTCCAATAAACCGTACAATTATAAGGTAATGGCCCCACTTGGGACTCTATGGCCCTGATGTATCAACAGGGGACAATTTAAATGGAGTCTGTCAGCAGGATATTGGGTATAGAGATAATTACATCTCTATACCGGCCTTACTGCTGTGATTGTAAATATGTAAGTGTAATTGTTATTAGGGCAGTAGTTTACATAAAAAAGCGTTTTTTTATTAACATGTGAAATACCTGGATAAGGAGCCCAAGGGGAGGTCCTGCGAGCCCAGCTAATTATGCACGCCCCTTCAGCGCTGTCTTCTCCCCCGGCTGTGGCGCATCTCGCGCATGCGCCGTGCATACAAGAGTCTGTGCCACAGCCGGAGGAGAAGACAGCGCTGAAGGGGCGTGCATAATTAGCTGGAGGGCGGTGCTGGGCTCCGAAATCTGCGGCGTGCCCGGGCTCCAAAGGCTTGCAGGACCTCCCCTTGGGCTCCTTATCCAGGTATTTCACATGTTAATAAAAACGCTTTTTTATGTAAACTACTGCCCTAATAACAATTACACTTACATATTTACAATCACAGCAGTAAGGCCGGTATAGAGATGTAATTATCTCTATACCCAATATCCTGCTGACAGAATCCCTTTAAAGTGTGTCTTCAAATTTGTCTTTTTGTGTAAAGGTAATAGGCAGGATGCTGAATCTCCTTAAATACACCTGTATGGAGACTTGGCAATGCTCCATGGGAAAAGAATATGCAAGGAGGTATCTCAATTCACTGAGATTGATAATATAGAACACTAAACAAGAAAAAAAAGTCACTTAGACCACTGATACATGCAGTAGTCCTGAAGAGTGAAGCTCCTCAAGGGACGATGCCACCATAACAAACATGACAGGCACGTTATAAACATAGTTCACATAGTTCACTTTGCCCTAGCGCAGACTATTGATAATTGTATCTTAAAATAAAAAGAACAGAAAAGTCATAGTTTACTCCAAAATAAAGAAGAAGAAAAAACAGTTTGATAAACTATTACTTTTTTCCTGTACTGAAACAGTGTTTTTCCTGTACAAAGTATTTTTAAAGGGGTTCTGCAGTTCTATAAAACTGATGATCTATCCTCTGGATAGATCATCAGCATCTGGTCGGCGGCGGTCCGACACCCGGGACCCCCGCCGATTAGCTGTTTGAGAAGGCAGATGCGCTGCAGGAGCGCCGCGGCCTTCTCTGTGTTTGCCGCAGGCCCAGTGACGTCACGACTAGTTTCACTGGCCTGGGCGGGGCGAAGCTCTGTTCACTTGAATGGAGCTTAGCCCCGCCCAGGCCAGTGATACTAGTTGTGACATCACTGGGCCTGCGGTAAACACAGAGAAGGCCGCGGCGCTCCTGCAGCACCGCTGCCTTCTCAAACAGCTGATCGGCGGGGGTCCCGGGTGTCAGACCTCCGCCGACCAGATGCTGATGATCTATCCAGGGGATAGATCATCAGTTTTACAGAACTGCAGAACCCCTTTAAGGATGTGTTTCTATGGTCATAGTGTGCCTGGGATCAGGTTACATCGTGTTGTTCTCTCAGCCTTTAGACAGTAGTAATGAATGCCTCTTAACTCTATGATCTTGCAGTCTGATGTGTGGGCCCTGGGATGCTGTGTGTACGAGATGGCGACTCTAAAGCATGCCTTCAATGCCAAGGACATGAACTCTTTAGTGTATCGGATCATCGAAGGGAAGGTAACTTCTAGTACTGTGTTATACACCTGTGTTTTATATATATATATATATATATATATATATATATATACATACACACACACACAAACAAACGATAGATAGGCTGCACATATTGTACTTACACCAAAGTCATGTACATTGTGCTGTTTTTACTGATGGAAAAGCCGAAAGCAAAAATGCTATTTTAAATTGAAGGGATTTTCTGAGATGCTGTGGCCTTCTCTCAGCTCACCAAGCGCATTGTATAGCGGCTGTGCTGGTATCGCAGCTCAGCCCCATTGAAGTGAGCTGTGCCTAGGCCATGTGACCGATGAAAGTGACGTCACATGGCCTAGGGAAAGCTGCAAGAAGGCCGTGGTGCCACTGCAAGCGCCTGTGTCTTCTCAAACAACTGATCGGGTGTCCAAAGGATAGGTTATCAGTTGATAAATCTCAGAAAAGTCCCTTTAGTGTCCCAGTGGCCTGACAGTGGCACAAGTAGCAAACTACTTAAAACATGTAATCCCATGTCAACCCCATAAATCTGCATACTTAGATTAACTGAGTTTACGTTTTGCTGACAAGGCTACTTTCACATTTCCGATTTGGATTCCGGCAGGCTGTTCCAGCACAGAACAGCCTGCTGGAATTCTCCGGATCCGGCACTGCCGGATGCAGACGGAATGTCTGCTGGCCCCATTAAGTATATTGGGGTCCAGCGGAGATTGCATTCTGGCAGACAAGCGAAGAACCGGCTGGAATGGCCATGCTGGAGATTCACATTGTTGATGGATCTTGCCACAGTCTACAGGTTACGCCTGGTGTATATATCAGCCGTGTAGCACTGTTATCTTTGTCTCCTTACGTTCTAGCTGCCTCCAATGCCCAAAGATTACAGTAACGAACTGAGGGATTTGATTGGAACAATGCTGAGCCGACAGCCAGAAAAGAGGCCAACAGCGAGGCAGATACTGAGAAAGCCATTCATCAAGCAGCACATTGCTCTGTTCTTACAGAAATCAAAACTGTAAGTAATCATGGGTATTGTACTAATCTTAATTTATGTTACAAAGTCGCACACATCTGGTGTTAAAGTAGAACTCCCACAAATATTTTTATTCTCTGACCTGTTAGAAAGGTGCATGATGTAATCTGTAGTGAATGCAATCTTCTCATCAGTGACTGTATTTGTGAGCTATCCCCTCTCTTCTAATTGTAGCTGGGTTATGTGACCAACCCTCTGATCTGCAACTGACCCAGGACAGGAAGCCAGTTACTGCTCTATTCATTCCTATGAGACTAAAAGTGAGGCTCCCATAGCAATGCATAGAGAAATAGACTTCCTGTCCACGCATAAGATGCTGTGTCAGTTGGTGAGTCTGATTGCTGGTCACATGACACAGATGAGAAGCATCAGGGAGATATAACTCACAAATACAGACACTGGTAAAAAAAATGACATTCACTACAGATGACATCATGTTCCTTTCTAGCAGGACAGAGAATACATTTTTTTGCGGGAGTTCTTTTTTAATGCCCTGTAATATACTGAGAGCAGAACCAAACAGCATGGGGTAGTAGGGAGCTGGCAGAGTGGCTGCAGGCACAGATGAGTCTGATTTAATACCTAATGGAAATAGAATTATTATGTGGCCGCTCTGCACCTTTTTTCAGTCCCCTTGACTCCTAGCCTAAAAAGAAGAATTTACTCTTCACGATTGAGCAGACGATTATCAGGAAAGAAGCATTCCTTCTCAAAAATTGTCTGCTCATTAGTGGAGGTGAAGATCTGTATTTACATGCAGCGATCACCTCCACAGTATGAGAACGAGAGATGACTACTGCTATCGCTCATCCTCATACAGCTGCATGGTTTCTGGGCAGCAGAGTGCGGTTTAGAAATCATCTGAGAGTCTTCTAACAGACATACACATCAGAAGTACTCTCCAGCATATATTTCCAACAAAAGGCTCTGACATATTCCACTGTTTAGCCATACAGTGGCATTCATTGCCCACAGACAACAGTGTTTAAATAAAGAATACCGCCCAGTATATATATATTTTTTTTGTATAGGAAAGCATACAGTGCCCTGAAGAAGTATTCATACTCCTTTCCATATTTTTTCACATTGCACCCACAAGGGCATCTGTCAGCAGGTTTGTACCTATGACACTGACTGACCTGTTACATGTGCACTTGGCAGCTGAAGGCATCTGTGTTGGTCCCATGTTCATATGTATCTGCATTGCTGAGAAAAATGAAGTGTTGATACATGAAAATTACCCTTTAGCCACAACAGGAGTGTTGCCTTTACTCCTTAAGGCTCTGCTATCTCTGCATCTACCACGCTTTCTGCACTTTGATTGAGTTTAGGAGAAGTCAGGGAAAGGCGTGATCATATTTACACTGCCTGGCCTTGTCAGAAGGCATGGCAGTTGCAGAGAGCTGAGCCTGTAGGTGTAATAGCAACGCCCTCATTGCTCCTAGAGTCTCATTTGCCTATATTAAAACATCATTTTTCTTGGCAGTGCAGGCACATATGAACATGGGACCAACACAGGTACCTTCAGCTGCCAAGTGCACATGTAACAGGTCAGCCAGTGTCATAGGTACAGATCTGCTTTTATGTGATAGACCAACTTACAGTAACAAGTATGTGTGAAGTGAAAAGAAAATGATACATGTTTTTCAAAATTTTAATGAACAAAAATCTGAAAAGTGTGGAGTGCATTTGTATTAAAGGGAGTCTTTTACCTATATAACTGTGTCTGTATTCCATGTCCAGGAAAAGCACTTTTATTCTGCAGGAAAACCGCTCCCAAGTGCCCAGCTCTGCTGCTACAAGTGCCCAAAGCAAACCAGACTGAAGAGGGGAGGGTTGTTTTAGCTTCTCATATCTTTGGATTGGTAGCAGATAGAAAAATGGTTCTGACCTTCTTTGAAAGCTGGCATTCCAAGCTTTCAAAATCACAGCACTATATCCAGTATATTAGAAGATATAGCTGTTAGAAATCAAGTTGGGAAAGAAAGCTGTTTTTAGTTTCACTTTCAGCCGGGCACTTGGGAGCTGTTTTCCAGCAGAATAAAAGTGATTTTTCTGAACATGGAATACACACACACAGTGCACACAGGTATGTCTGGGATGTGACATGTAATACACACACACAGTGCACACAGTGCACACAGGTATGTCTGGGATGTGTATGCAATCTTCTGTGGGGCACTGCTGTTAGTTATATAGGTGAAAAACTGGTGAAAAACTCCCTTTAAGCCCCTTGGACCCTGATACCCCTAAATAAAATCCAGTGTGACCAATTGTCTTCAGAAATCACCTAATTAGTAAATAGAGTCCACCTGTGTATAATTTATTCTTGGTATAACTACAGCTGTTCTGTGAAGGCCTCAGAGGTTTGTTAGAGAGATCAAACAGCATCATGAAAACCAAGGAACACCCCAGACAGGTCAGGGATAGTGGTGAAGTGTAAAGCAGGGTTAAGCTATAAAAAATATCCCAAACTCTGAACATCTTACGGAGCACTGTTCAATCCATCATCCTAATATGGAAGGAGTATGGCACAACTGCAAACCTACCAAGACATGCCTGTCCAACTAAACTGACAGGCCAGGCAAGGAGAGCACTAATTAGATAAGCAGCCAAGAAGCCTATGGTTATTCTGGAGCAGCTGCATAGATCCACAGCTCAGGTGGGAGAATCTGTCCACAGGACAACTATTAATCGTGTACTCCACAAATCAGTTTTTTATGGAAGAGTGGCAGGAAGAAAGCCATTTTTGGAAGCAAATCAAAAGAAGTCCCGTTTTCAGTTTGCCACCAGCCATGTAGGAGACACAACAAACACGTGGAAGAATATGCTCTGGTCAGATGAGACCAAAGGTGAACTTTTTAACCTAAATGCAACGTGAAACATGGTGGTGGCAGCATCATGCTGTGGGGATGCTTTTCTTCAGCAGAGACAGGGAAGCTGGTCAGAGTCGATGGGAAGATGGATGGAGCTAAATACAGGACAATCCTGGAGGAAAATCTGGTAGAGAATGGGGGGAGGAGGTTCACCTTCCAGCAGGACTACGACCCTAAACATACAGCCAGAGCTACAATGGAATGGTTTAGATCAAAACATATTCACGTGTTAGAATGACCCAGTCACAGTCCAGATCTAAATCCCATTGAGAATCTGTGGCAAGACTTGAAAATTGCTGTTCACAGACGCTTTCTATCCAATCTGACTGAGCTTGAGATATTTTGCAAAGAAGAGTTGGCTACAAAATGTCAGCCTCTAGATGTATGAAGCTGATAGAGACATACCCCAAAAGACTTGCAGCCGTACTTAAAACAAAATGTGGTCCTACAAAGTATTACCTCAGGAACACTGAATACAAATGCACACCACACTTTTAAAATTTTCTTCACTTCACACATACTTGGTACTTTATGTTGGTCTATGACATAAAATCCCAATAAAATACATTTAAGTTTGTGGGTGTAACATGAAAAAATGTGGAAAAGTTCAAGGGTATGGATACTTTTCAAGACACTGCAGAAAGCTTTTCTGGACAGTAAAAAAAAATATAGGCTGATGCCCAACAGAGGCCACACAGATACCGTCCCCCGTTGGGTAAGTAGGGACCTATGGATGTGTAAAGCTTACGCGCCAGGACCTTTCCAAGTACATTTGCTGAATGTATGAATGGTTCATGAAGTTGGAAGATCAGGAAGAACATTAACATAAGTCATATGAAACAGGTTTGCCCTTTATGTTTTTTTAAGAAAACAAGTCAAACGGCGAAAAAAAGTTGAAGATTCCCGCCATAATAGTATCTCAAAAGATGGCGAACTGCATGAGCCAGAAGTGCAAGCAGAAAAATCTCCTGATGGCAGAAAAAAGCATAAAGTGGTAAAATTATTAGCTATTTATTTATATGCACTTGCATGCTGCATCATTGGGTTCAAAAGATAAGGGAGCTTTTTTTTCCAACTCTATAGTTTTAGAAAACTGGATTTCTGCTTCTTCATTAGTTTGACTATCTTTTTATTTGTATTTTGTTCCATTGCTTGTTATGTTAAAAAGACCATGCATAAAATGTTAAAGTGGTTGTGTCACCTCACACATTAGTGGCATATCACTATGGTATGCCACCAATGCCAGATAGCTGTGAGTCCCACCACTAGGACCCTCACCTATCTGTAGAACGGGGCCCACAAAGTCAACGAGAGCCAGAGGTGGATTGGCCATAGACTCTACAGAGAAATTTCCTGTGGGTTGATGCTCAGGGGGCCACTCAAGCCCTCTTGATGGCCGCAGGCCAGGTACGTAATGATCTGATGCTCAACGGCCACAGGTGCCATCCTGAACTTAACTGTATTACCTTCCTCATGACAGTTGAATACTGTGGGTGGGGTGGCAGTATTCTTTGCTGCACTGTGGTATTTGGTTCTGCTGGGGCGGTATTATGTGCTGCATTACAGTATTGCAGGCCCCACCTACTTCTCTTGACCCTGCCTACTTGTTTTGTCCTGTCTTTTGTCTTTTTGGACCTGCCTACAACATGGGGCCACTATTAGTTTTTTTTTCCAGGGCCACTTTAAGTTCCCAATCCGCCCCTGACGAGAGCGCATCACACATTAGCAGCATGCTCTCTATTCATTTTTCTGAGAGTTCTGAAATTCCCATAGAAATAAATGAAGGGCATACCACGCAAGCGTGGACACCACCCTGTTCACTTTTAATGGGACTTCTGTGAAATAGCCGAGCCAACTCTTGGCTATTTTCTGAATTCGCATAGAAATAAATGCAGGTCGGCCAGGCACGAGCGGTGTACTCTTATTCACTTTGGGGGCTCTGTTCTAGAGATGGGTAAGACAACCCCTTTTTGGCTACGGCTACACAGCATATTTGTTTGTGGTCCTACAGATTCCATATGCGGTCATTTCATCACAGAGCACGATTTAAAGGGAACCTGACGGTAGGTT
>ONZH01025518.1:0-69208 GCA_900303285.1 Rhinella marina | reverse complement strand
TATACTGCCAGAAGATCAGATGGTGCATATACACACTAGGTATATAACAGGGTTTTGTGGCCAAAATGAACGCAGAACAGTAGTGCCAAATATAGTTTGGTATGTAGCAGAGCACCTAATACACCACTAATGCCTCTCTCTGTCCCTACTCCAGCAGCTATCCCTGAATACAGCAGCCGTTCTCTGCAGAGTGTATATGGTAGTAAAGCTATCACTGTACTGCACTATAGTAGCCCTGATAAGGGCTTTTAATCACGCTCCTGCCTGTCCAACAGCTAAAACCTATCTCTCCCTTCTCCAGCCTCTGTCCCTGACTAAAGGCCCTTTTAGACGGGCCGATTCTTCTCCCTGCCCGAGCGCCGATCAGCGATATCGGCGCTCGGGCAGGGAGCCTTTACACGGCCCGACGAATCGAGCGCCCGGCCGCACGAGTGATCACTGTATCGCTCGTGCGGCCGGGAAGCTCCATACTGTCAGGCGCACATCGCCTGTTTACACAGGGCAATGTGCGCCCGACAGATTGGATCTTTTGGTTTCTACAAAAGATCCAATCAGCCGACGAACGAGCGTTTTGCTCGTTCGTCGGCTGATTAGGGCCACTTTTACACGGGCCGATTATCGGCACTAGCGTTCCTAGGAACGATTTTTCGGCCGATAATCGGCCCGTGTAAAAGGACCTTAAGTTCACGCAGCATATGCGAACGAGCAGGAAGAGCTGAGTTTTTAATATTCGTGGTCACGTGGTTTTTCCAGCCAATCCATGTAGATGCCGTTTTCGCGCTGCCAGCGTGCTCCGCGGGCCTGTCATACCCCCCCTGCATGGTGATTGGTGGAAAAAGAGCGCCAGGGAAGGTGGGAGGGGAAACGAATTCTAAGTGCTCCATCGCCGTTATACTCGATTGAAATCGAGTATGCCGAATAGTGTAGTATTCGATCGAATACCGGCTAGATCGAACACTACTCGCTCATCTCTAATAAGTATGATTTTATTATTATTATTATTATTATTATTATTATTATTATTTATTTATTTTTGTAATATCAATGCCCTAGAGAGGAAACTACCATAAATAAATGAAGTGGTTCTGGACCACTTCCTGCAAGACTTGTAAGATGGTTGAAAATGCTCTCACATCCCCCTTAGTGGCAATACTACCCATGTTGAACTGTTGCTGCCTTTTGTAAATGTGATGAACTTTAAAGAGTCCTGTCCTAAAATATGAGCAGGACTGGTTGCCTCCACTTGCAGAGCTGCCTAGGAGGTGAGAGGCCTCACTGCACACTACTCTATGGAACTTGCATACTACACACTAGTTGCTGCTCAGCAATGATGGCATAACATAGGCAGTATCACATCATTACCCTCTATTATACAGCAGTGTAGCTTGTGGCCATTTTACGAAGAGCATTAGCAAGATTGCAGCTGTGACTACCAGGAGGAAAGGAGCATCGGTGGGCACAGACAACCACAAGAACAAGGAATTATGTGAATATGAACTCTTATTCTGCTAGATTATTGGAAGATACCAGAGTGGGGCTTCACTGTGTGCTCTCTGCATTTAGTTGTTTTACAGCCCCTGTCCCAATATCCTCCTCAGTTTAAAATAGGTTGCTATTAGCCATCACACAGTAATGTGGCCACAGACTTGGACCCTATGGGAGTCATTTATCAAACTGATGTAAAGTAGAACTGGCTTAGTTGCCCATAGCAACCGATCAGATTCTACTTTTCATTTTTCACAGCTCCTTTGGAAGATGAAAGGAGGAACCTGATTGGTTGCTATTGGCAACTAAGCCAGTTCTACTTTACACCAGTTTGATAATTGACCCCATATCTTTCTAGTGGCTTAATACCGCACTCTCATAAAGATTCAATGAATGGATCATAAAGGCAGGCGAAAGACACTTTTTTTCTTATCTTACAATTAAATTAATCGCCTCTATTTTGCTCTATTCCATTCTGGATATTTTACATAGACCTTTAATACAAACCATTCTGAATGGTTGCCCTGCTATAAACTCCAATGCTGAGAAGCTCATGATTAGAGATGAGCGAATTTTCAAAAATTCGATTCGGCTGGTTCGCAGAATTTTCTGAAAAGATTTGCTTCGATCCGAATAAATTCCTTGTGAATCGCGTAAAAAAATGGCTACTTCCATAGTGGTGTAGAACACTGTGCCTTGCAGTAAAACGAATAGGGAGTAGTGTTGAGCGATCACTTCTGTGCTCGTATACTCTGACCGAGGAACCGAGCAACGAGCATAATGTTAGTCAATGGGACTAAACCACGCACCCCTGCTCGGAAGAGGGGAGCGTGTCTGGTTAATAGAAAAAGGTCAGAATCGCGACTTCTCCTCTTTTACTCCTTTCGCTTGTAAAAGTATGCTAATTAACTGAATTTGTACGCATTTGCGCACAATGCGTGCGCATTAGCGTACAAATGCGTACGCATTAGCATACAATGCGTAGCATTAGCGTACAAATCAACATTACAGTGAATGCCAGCATTGCGCTTGAGTACACTCGGTGTTCTACTGTGGTAGTGGAAGAATATTGTGAGCCAGTGTGACAAGCACTTAACAGGCTTCTTAGAATCGCTGCACACTTTTATGTATTTGGGCAGTTAAGGGGCCAAAACTCACCAAATAACTCAAGTCTGAACTCAGTCTTACAGGTCAATGTTAGCGCGAGCTATAAAGAATCGTGCAGAGGACCAAGATCCTACTAGAGAGCCAAAAGTGCACGCCTTTTACACCAATTCACTGATTCCACATACATTTCGACAGAACCTGTTCTATTACACGCTTATACAAGCAGAGCCCCCAAAGATAGGTTGGAGATAGCAGTGGCAGCAGCATCAGCAGACTATAGATTGGCACGACGACAATGTGGCCAGGTGGCAGCAGCATGAGTAGGCCACAGAGTGGCAGAATGACAGACCCTGGAAGTGGCAGCAGCAGTGGAAGTAGTAGTACAATTTGGAGGCCACAGAGTGGCACAATTACCTAATTTTGAGGTAGCGGCAGCTAGGAGACGGCATGTGCATTCGGCAGCGACAGCAGCATCAGGCCGGCGAATGGCATGATGACATACCCTGAAGAGCAGACCGTACTAAAAAATTCTCTTCCTTTTGGCTAAGATCAACTGTAGCATATGTTCTTATCAGTATAGGGGCTGGTTATGCCAGCGGACGGGAACAGAAGAGGTGCAGCGAAGGCTACAGCTTTGCCTCGACTGTGACAAAATGTCAGTATTGACCCAAGACGCCAAGAAAGCTCGGAGTTCCATCTTGAGATCGAGCTGGCGGTCTGCAGGGAGCTGAGCTACCACCTGTGGGAGCCCCTGCCTCTCGCCTCCCCCATGCTCATCGCTGAGTGTCCCAGGGGCCAGAATCGTTTACTTTTAAAAATTCGAGTGTTCAAAACAAACAGGGTTTCCTGTGTACTTGAGCTTTGAATAATGGAATAGGACTACAGAACGTACCAAAAATTTACGACTGACATGCTGCGGCAAAGGAGAGTGGTACAGTAACAGAAGCTGCAAGAGGCAGCAGTCAAACAAATTTCAAGGCCACGGAGTGGCACCGTAACAGAAGCTGCAAGAGTCAGCAGTCAAACTAATTTCAAGGCCACAGAGTGGCACCGTAACAGCAGCTGCAAGAGTCAGCAGTCAAACAAATTTCAAGGCCACAGAGTAGCACCGTAACAGCAGCTGCAAGAGGCAGCAGTGGAATACATTTCAAGGCCACAGAGTGGGAGAGGCAGCAGGAGTCGTACTAATTTTAATGAGACAGAAAGGCACAGTGACATACCCTGGGAGAGGCATCACCAGTCATAAAAATTTAAATGCAGCATACTGTAGAGTGGCACAATTACATAATTTGGATGTAGCGGCAGCTAGGACACAGCGTGTGGAGGCGGCGGCAGCAGCATGAGTAGGCCACATAGTGGCACAATTACATAATTTGGACGTAGCGTAAGCCAGAAGACAGCCTGTGGAGGCGGTGGCAGCAGCATAAGTAGGCCACAGATTGGCACAATCAAAGACCCTGGAAGTGGCAGCAGCAGTCGTTAAAATTGGAAGGCGACAGAGTGGCAGAATGACAGACCCTGGAAGTGGCAGCAGCATGAGTAGGTCAAAGAGTGGCACAATGAGAGACCCTGGAAGTGGCAGCAGCATGAGTAGGCCACAGAGTGGCACAATTACATAAGTTTGAGGTAACAGCAGCTAGAAGACAGCATGTGGAGGCGGCGGCAGCAGCAACAGCATCACAGAGAGTGGCACAAGTACATAATTTGGACCTTGCGGCAGCTAGGAGACAGTGTGTGGAGGCGGTAGCAGCAACAGCATCCCAGAGAGTGGCACAAGTACATAATTTGGACCTAGCGGCAGCTAGGACACAGCGTGTGGAGGCAGCGGCAGCAGCATCACGCGACAGAGTGGCACAATGACAGACCTGAAGTGGCAGCAGCATGAGTAGGCCACAGATTGGCACAATCAAAGACCCTGGAAGTGGCAGCAGCAGTCGTTAAAATTGGAAGGTGACAGAGTGGCAGAATGACAGACCCTGGAAGTGGCAGCAGCATGAGTAGGCCAAAGAGTGACAATGAGAGACCCTGGATGTCGCAGCAGCATGAGTAGGCCATAGAGTGGCACAATGAGAGACCCTGGAAGTGGTGGATACATGAGTAGGCCACAGAGTGGCACAATTGCATAAGTTTGAGGTAGCGGCAGCTAGAAGACAGCGCGTGGAGGCGGCGGCAGCAGCAACAGCCTCCCAGAGAGTGGCACAATTACATAATTTGGACCTAGCGGCAGCTAGGAGACAGCGTGTGGAGGCGGTAGCAGCAACAGAATCCCAGAGAGTTGCACAAGTACATAATTTGGACCTAGCGGCAGTGAGGACAAAGCGCGCGGAGGCAGCAACAGCATACCGTAGAGTGGCACAATTACATAATTTGGAGGTAGCAGCAGCTAGGACACAGTGTGCGGAGGCGGCGGCAGCAGCATGAGTAGGCCACAGAGTGGCACAATTACATCATTTGGAGGTAGTGGCAGATAGGATACAGCATGTGGAGGCGACAGCAGCATGAGTAGGCCACAGAGTGGCACAATTACATAGTTTGGACATAGCGGCAGCTAGGACACAGCGTGTGGAGGCGGCAGCAGCAGCATCAGGCCACAGAGTGGCATGGTGACATAGCCTGGAGGTGATAGCAGTAGCAGCATGAGGAGACCTGATTGTTGAGATGGCAGCAGCATCAGAAGGCTACATATTGAGTGGAGAGGTGGGTGGCAATACCAGTCACTGATATAGATGCTGGGTGGTAGAAGGAGCAGCTGGTAGATGTGTGGCATCAGGCGGGTGGCAGCATCATAAGAGTGGCTGAGGCAGGTAGCCTGAAGAATACAGTCTAATTTGTCAAGGTTTGGGTGACGCATCATGGCTGATCTAATCTGATGCATCAGGCGTTGGTGGGTGAAAATCCTGGCTAATCCACGCCTGATTCATCTTGACAAAGGTGAGTCTTTCCACATTTTGGAAGGACAGGCGAGTTCTCCTTGCGGTAACTATGGCCCCCGCCGCACTGAACACCCGCTCTGATGCCACACTACTAGCCAGGCAGGACAGCTTCTCCAGTGCAAACTCGTCCAGTTGCCGCCACAAATCCAGTTTGGCTGCCCAGTAGTCAAGAGGATCTTTAATGTGGGGTGGCAGAGTGCTGTCCAAGTAGGCCACCACCTGCTGGTTCAGGGTCTGCTCCTGGTCTACCTGCTGCTGCTGCTGGTGAATTCTTTCTGCACTTGGCGGGTGAGGAAAGCTGCTCATCAGCGACTCCAGACTCAAGTTGCTGCTGATGGAGCTGGTACTGCTGCGAGAGGATGGACGACGACGCAGATGGGCAGCAGCCAACTGTCTACATAGGATGTCTCTATAGTACTTCAGTTTGTCCTCCCTCTCAGCAGGTGAAAAAAAGGCCCCCATTTTAGACCGGTAGCGAGGGTCCAAGAGGGTGGAGAGCCAGAAGTCATCCCTCTGCCGGATGGTGAATATTCGGCTGTCACTACGTAAGCAAGTGAGCATGCAATGGGCCATTTGCGCAAGTGACTCGGAGGGACTCCCTGCCTCCAACTACACTGTATACTGCCATGGTGTCTCTGGGTCATCTGCCTCATCTTCCTCATCTCCCTCTTCCTCCTCTGGCTGCTCCTGCTCCTCCTCTTCTATCACCTGGGTAGAAAAACCACTAAATGCTTGTGCTCGCTCCAATGTCCTACTCCTCCTCCTCCAGTCCAGCCCCCACCGGACTCATGGGGCTGTGAGATGCAGTCTCCACGTCTCCAGTCCCCTGACCAGAAAGATTTTGCAGCATCTGTTCCAGGACATGAAGCAGTGGAATGACGTTGTTCATACCGTAGTCCTGGCGACTGACAAATAACGTGGTCTCCTCAAAGGGCCTGAGCAAGCGGCAGGTGTCACGCATGAGCTGCCGCTGGCTGACATCAAAATTACACAGGGGAGTACTCCTGTCCGCTTGGAACATTAAGAAATCGTTTATGGCCTTTCTCTCGTCGTACAGTCGGTCCAACATATGGAGGGTAGAATTCCAACAGGTGGAAACGTCACATATCAGCCTATGTTGGGGGACGCCATTCTGCCTCTGCAGCTCAAGGAGGGTGTGCTTGGCGGTGTAGGAATGGCTGAAGTGCATGCAAAGTTTCCTGGCCATTTTTAGACTGTTTTGCAGTTGGGTATAAGACTTGAGGAACCGTTTGACAACCAGATTAAATACGTGCGCCATGCAGGGCGCATGGCTCAGCCCTCCTTGGCGCAGCACGGACACCATGTTTTTTCCGTTATCTGTCACCATGGTTCCGATTTTTAGTTGTCGCGGAGAAAGCCAGCAATCGATTTCTTCTTTCATGACGATGAGCAGTTCCTCCCCTGCGCGACTTCGTTCGCCCAGGCAAACCAGGCGTAGAACTGCGTGACACCGCCGTGCCCTGCACATGTGGTTTGCTGGAGGAGCGCTATGACTTGGCCCTGCAGTGGAGGCTGAGGTGGTGGAGAAGGAGCCGAACATTAGCGCAGGATCAGCAGTTTGACAACGAGGAGGAGAAAGTGGCGTCACCTGTTCAAGTTGCTTGTGTGGCTGGGCAGGAAGCACATTGACCCAGTGGGCCGTAAAGGACATGTACTGTCCCTGACCATAGTTACAACTCCACACGTCGGCACTGCCGTGCACTTTGGCAGACACCGACAGGCTCAAAGACTGGGCCACCTTCTCTTCTACATATTTGTGCAGGGCTAGGACTGACTTTTTTGCAAAGAAATGACGGCTTGGCACTCTCCACCTCGGCTCGGCACAAGCCATCATTTCTCTGAACGGTGCAGAGTCCACCAGTTGAAAAGGGAGGGACTGCAGCACGAGCAACTTGGACAGGAGCACGGTCAGCTTCTGCGCTGTAGGATGGCTGGACGCGTACTGCTGTCTCTTTGCAATCGCCTCGGTGAATGACTGCTGCCATAATGAGTGGTAAGGAATAAGAGGAGGAGCAGGAGCATCTGGAGCGGTAGATGATGAGAGACAGCTCCCTTCGGCAGAGGTGCTGGAGCCTTGGCTGCCTGAAATGGGCTGCGTGCCACTGAGTGATGCTGCTGTTGCTGCTGCCGACTGGACCGCCACATCTGAGCCACGGTTCTCCCAGGCCACTTTGTGGTGACGCTGCATATGTTGGCGCAGGGCCGTGGTGCCAACATTAGCACCCTGGCCACGCTTCACTTTCTGACCACAGATTCTACATATAGCCATGTTCACCTCCTCAGGCGTCTTAACAAAAAACTTCCACACCGCCGAGTAAGCGATTTTACCACCAACACTCCGCACTGACTGAGTGGTACCTCCGCTGCCTGGCTGAGCCCCTGCGCCGCTCTTTTCATGGCCGGAAAGCACCCATGAAGAGTGCAGTCTACCCTGTGCCCGTTTGGCTCCCGACCTCGCACTGCTGCCACTCCGCTGACTAACGGCTACACTACCGACTTGCTGCTTGCACCGCTGCCTGATGCGCAAGCTGTCAGTCTCATCTGCAGATGATGATAATGATGATGATGAAGCCCTTGCTTCACCCGGCTCCCAAGTGCGATCGGCTACATCATCATCAACTACAGTTTGCACGTCGCTAATGTCCTCCTCAACTGTCTCGGTGTACAAAGCCTGACCGCTCTCAACATCACCTCCCACTACGCTCTCATCAGTACTTGACCGCCTACTGGAAGGAGTGGATTTCTGCCCCACCTCTTGGCTTTCCAGTAGCTGCTGACTGTCAAGTAGTTTGTCCTCGCTGTATAGTGGCGCAGAGCCCATTGCATATAGTACTTCTCTGGCTGAGGGAACCGAAAAGGACAGAGGCAGGTAGAGGACAGGTGAGGGCACTGGAGCTGCTCCTGGCTCATGCCAACTAAGGGTTGTGTCTGATGAACCCACCGACTCTTGGCTGGGGGTTTCAGATGTCATCTGGGAGGAATTGGATGACCGAGTCAACCATTCAAGAACATCTGGGTTGGTGGTCAACACACGACCACTAGATGACACCGGTAGCTGCGGCCTCGCCGAGTGACCCATAATGCCACGTCCCCTTCCTCTGCTGAGACCTGTTCCTGTTCCCGAAAAATTTGTGCCACTGCCCCTCCCCTGTGAAGGGCCTGTTACCCCTCTATCTGACATCCTGTTTCATAAAATTTTTTAAAATAAAATAAAATGAACAATCTCCCCAAAAATTATACTTTGCTCACTGCCTTGCACAACGGCTTAACTATTTCTTTTAGAAATATCGTCACCTACACAGAGTGTTAACAATGGGTTACTGAACTGTAGTACAATGGGTTACTACACAGCACTATACACTTTGTTTATATACAGACTGACACTGCAACTATCGATGTAAAACGAATGAGCCCAGAACCACGTCTTTACTCTTTTTTGGGCAATTCAACTTCACTGACTACGTTAGCACAATATCACGCTTTTCTGTTTGGATGGCGAATAACGCTGCAAAGAGTTATTTAAAAGAACAACCCCACAAACACGGATTCACTGTTTTTTTGAGACGTCAACTTCACTGACTACGTTAGCACAATATCACGCTTTTCTGTTTAGATGGCGAATACCGCCGCAAATAGTTATTTTAAATTAACAAATCCACAAACACGGATTCACTGGTTTTTTGGCAAGTCAACTTCACTGACTACGTTAGCACAATATCACTGAGTAGAGCGGGCACCATAGCCGCGGGTGGACTGCTGATTCATACAGCAGACACCAGGGGCTGATGTCCGCACCCGGCAGTAATGCCGAACGCAG
This sequence comes from Rhinella marina, assembly GCA_900303285.1. Taxonomy (NCBI): domain Eukaryota; kingdom Metazoa; phylum Chordata; class Amphibia; order Anura; family Bufonidae; genus Rhinella; species Rhinella marina. Next base: position 59,845 of record ONZH01025518.1, on the reverse strand, counting down.
ACATTTAACCCCTCGGATGCCATGGTCAATCCTGCGCGTGCTTCCGGTGTTGCTCTATCTCCCCCGTGTGGCGATCAGAGGAGCATGTATGCAGCAGCCCCTGCCTTTATGAATGGCAGGAGGCTGCTGCATAGTATTTCCTATGGAGCCCTTGCCTGTAGTAGGGCTCCATAGGAAACTAGTAAATTCATCATACACACCAATGCAAGTGCATTGGAGTCTATGATATCAGCAATCAGAAGATTGATTGTTATAGTTAGTATAGTATAGTATAGTATAGGGAACTATAAAAAAAGTGTAAAATAATTAAATAAATAAAGTTAAAAAAAAAAAAAGTTAAAATCCAAATCACCCGCTGTGATAGCGCCGCTCCCCATCATTGTATCCCTCAGATGATGCTGGAATCATACTTACCGCATCCATTTGCTTGCGACAGGCCATCCACCACCATCTTGCTTGAAGATCTTGAGCAAAATCTTACGCGGCTTTAGATGACGTCATCACCCACGGGATTTCGACCGAGATCTTCAATCAAGATAGCGGCGGCCAGCCCGTCGCAAGCAAATGGAGGAGGAAATTCCGCTTTGCAGCGAATTGAATTCATCCTGAAATTCGGATCGAATTCCACTTCGTTGGATTTGATTTGCTAATTTCTACTTACTTTTACAGAATCATAGTGACATAAAGCTGTCAAGTTGCCATAGCCATGTTGGCTACTGGCATTACAGTGATTGGCTGGCCGGGAATATATATAGCACCCGGTGACATGTGACCCGGCTCAGTCTTAGTCAGGGAGATCTGCTGCAAGGAGGGACAGATAGTGTAGGGATAGAAATTGGCTAGGCAGGGCTATTTTTTCTGTTGAAAAGACCCAAAAGCCCTTTTAAGGGCTATTATATCTGGCTGCAATATATTTTTTTTTTGGGGGGGGGGCAAAAATTGCACAAGGTTGCCTGACCTAAACACCACCTGTGCAGCATGTGCATTATAACGTTTCTGTATCCTATATACCTGACATCCGGTGTCAATTTTTCTGCTGCTAATCAAGGCGATATTACCTGTGTTGCGTGTGCCTTATAACATTTCTGTATCCTAAATACCTGAAATCCTGTGTATTTTTTTCTGCCGCTAATCAAGGCAACATTACCAGCGCTGTGTGTGTATTATAATGTTTCTGTATCCTAAATACCTGACATCCGGGGTCATTTTTTCTGCCGCTAATCAAGACGACATTACCTGTGTTGCGTGTGCATTATAATGTTTCTGTATCCTAAATACCTGAAATCCTGTGTATTTTTTTCTGCCGCTAATCAAGGCGACATAATCTGTGTATTGGAGTGTCTGTTCCTTGTAATTTTGGCAGCCCTTTCACTTTGTGCATAGGCTTTATGAGTGTAGGAGTCCCACGACATGAACAATTGTACCACAATGTGAATGAGGCCCTCCTTTATGTGATATATACCGGTTGTATCGGAGTGCCTCTTCCTTGTAATTTTTAGCAGCACTTGTGCTTTATGTACAAGTAAATATATGTTTCCTAACAATATTTCCTCTAAAATTGATATTATCTTCGGTTTTGGGGGGTATTCTTGTCAGTCCGTAAAAGTGGCGTAATACTCGGACATCGTTAATAGCAGCGACTTTGGAGTCCAAGATGCATCCAGACATCCTCCCCATGCTGTTCCCAAACCATTTCAGTGGTGTTTCCACCATTTTCTCACCTTTCCCTATGAACCAGACACCCTCCCCTCTTCAGAGCATGGGGTGCCTGATTAAGTGCTCGGGTTATCCCATTGACTTCCATTGTGCTTGGGTGCTTGGTCGACTACTCGAGCACTGCCTAGTGTTCGACCCGAGCACCTGAGAACCTGAGCACTATGGTGCTCGATCAACACTTGTGCATACCTTTCACTTTTGGATTTTATTCCAGTAACAATATGACAATAGTTAAAAAGTCCTTCACATATAATTAAGTAGATATTAGGAATGGATGCTTAGGTGTTGTATTGATAAGATGGTGGTGGGCCCCTTTTCATACTGGGCCCCTGTGTAGTTCCACATATGATGTGTCCAACTTTGATCTTATTTCAAAATGAATAGTCTTCTGTTAGACCCTAAAGGACCTGTTTTATTAGGGGTTCTTAATTGGGTCTAGGGCCAATCAGACCCCGTGTGGGGCCATTGGTGAGAGGTTTTCCTGTTAGCACTTTCTGGGGTGCACTGTGACTGGAGCTGTATAGGGAATATTTGTGTCTGGTACAGTTAAGGCGCATTCACACGACCCTATAAATGGATCCGCATCTGTTCCGCAATTTTTATGCCTTTTTGTTTTATGCCATATGTTATGCCTTTTAATATTAGAAATGTTCAAAAATTGTCCCTTATTGTGGCAGATGGTATTTAAACACACTGTGATTGAAAAAAAATAGTGGCTTGTCCTCAACAAGTGATCTAAAAATCTTCCTTAATAGAGGCAAATGCCTGCCCCTGTTTATACACTCAATCGGTAATGTTGGTAGAAACTGTGGCTTGTTATGAACAAGACCGGAAAAATTATCCCTTTTTTGGGAGGAGGAGCAGTGAAAAGGGTAAGATCCAAGGTGAGTAGGGATAATAATGGCATGAGGCAGCAATAGTAATGACACTAATAGCAGCACAGTATGGAACAGGCAAGATAGTAGATTTGTGTGTGGCTATGTGGGGGTAATAAAAGTAGTAGTAGTAGTAGTTGTGGCTGGGCAGGACTAACCATTGCGAGGGTAGGTTGTCATGGTCAGTGTCATTGTCATCATCAGCCTTGTGCTCCTCCACCACTGACATTTCCTCTTGTATGGGACTCTATCCATGTGGGTCCCCAATAGCTACAGGGCGTACAGCAAGATATGTAAGCTGTTCTTCTTCAGCCATCACTTGTTGCATCAGCATGAGCATTTTCTGTAATATAACTCAGGGGAATTACATTATTGATGCTACAGTTGTCCCTGCTGACAAATCTGGTGGCCTCATCAAAAAGGGCCTGAGTATGTGATGAGCTGCCACAGTCTGACTTCAAAACAACATCATCCCTGCCACAGTGGTCTGGTACATGATGAAATCATTGTTCTTCACTGTTTACACTGCTCGTATAGGCGCCTGTATATAGGTAGGCGCCATGTCATGGATCAAGAGGTGCAAGGCAGACCATTCAGTCACTGCAAATCCAGAAAATAATTTCTTTGCCACATAAGAATTTATTATGCGTGCCATGCAGGAAGCATGTGTTATTTCCTCCAAATGCAGTGTGGCCACAATGTTCCTGCCATTGTTGCTGACCACCTTGCCAAGTTGAAGTTGGCGGGAGACAGCCAGCAAGATGTTTGCTGCTTGATGCACTTTAGCAACTAATCGGCTGTGCTACTCCCTCCCAGGCTGATCAACTCTAACATAGAATGGCAACACTTCACTTTACACATATGATAGGAGGGAAGGGAAGTGAAAGCAATGTTCTGCCAGGAGTTGTCCATTGAGGAGGATGAGATGCATGGTGTAAGATGAGGATAAGTGCATGGTGTGGGAACAAGACCGACACAATTGTGTAGATGTTAATAGGACCTGGCCCCATTGTTGCTGTGTTGCATTGCCACTGCCATGAAGAGCATTGACCCAGTGTGCTGTGAAAGACATGTACTGTCCCTGCCCTGCCCGTAACAGCTGATCTAGGTGTACCTTGTCACTCAGCTACAATTGCAAGGAGTGGCTTATATTCTTCATCATAAGACAGTACAAGGCGGGTATGACTTTTTTGTGAGAAATAATGGGGCTAGTACATTCCAGCAATGCTGAGCGCATGCCATCAGCTCCCTAAGGGCAGCAGAATCCGCTAATTCATATGGCAGCGACTGCACCACCAGCAACTTGGCCAGGTAGTAGTTAAGCTTGCACACCAGCAGATTCCTGGAAGCGTAGAGTTGTTTCCTGGCCACACATTCCCTTATCGACAGCTGATGATGGAGTAGAGTAGGAAAGTGAATGAGCAGTAACTGATGATGATGTTGACAAGTACAAAGTATGAGGCCTGGCTGCCGAAAAAAAGACTGTCAGAAGAAGGATATTCTTGTTTCGATTGTTGGTGGCTAGTTTTATTTTCCCAATGGATTGGGTAATGCCGCTTCATGTGGTGCCTATGTATTTGAATGTCCACAGTTTATTTTAATCCTGCAGATCTTTTACACATAGTAGTGCTTATGTCTGCCAGCACTGTGGAGAAAAACACCCAGATGGGAGATACTTGAACAGAGCTAGTGGCAGCCTAGCTTGGCTTAAGTCTTACACATTTTGAGCCTGTGCCCACAGTAGCAGCGGCACCTCCAGTTCCCAAGCTGACCAGAAGAGAAGCAGATCTGGCCATGGCAGGTTTTTGGAAGTTTTGGCCGTACATTTTGCTTTGCTCTTTATTGCCACAACTCCGGCCACCCTCCCCCTCAGATGTCACCTTCCCCTCCCCCCAATCTAACTCCCAGGTTTTGTCCAACACAATCACATTGTCATAGTACTGCTACATTTATCAGACTGTGATATGTTATCACAGGGTCCTTGGCCCCACTCCTGATTCCCTGGGCTGTATTTACCCGAAGTGCCACTGTTGCCAGGCTACCACTGCCGCTACCACCACCACCACTATGGCTACAAGTGCTACTACAGCTACCACTACCACCGACACAGCTATGCATGGGTTCCCACACCTCCCCCTGAACCTCCTCTTCATGGCAGTCCAATCACTGAATGTTCTCACATAACTCTTCAACAGGGAGACTCTCTTGAGTGTTCTCCTGCCCATGTGAGGTTTTGTTATCCCTTTTTAGGAAAAAAAAAGAAGTCACCCCAATAATTAAGGGCAGTGAAGACAGGGATGATGCAACTGAAATGCATTTCTGTGGCTGTAAGGAGAAGGAGCAGGAGTAATGTTGTAACCCCTGGCTCCAAGGCATGGTGTCAGAATTGACCTCAACATCATCCTGCTGTGATTGAGAAATGCAGTGAGCCATCCAGTCCACAATGTCATCTTCTTTGTCCTCAATAATAAAGTGGTGCCTATCGGATGCCAGGGAGAACCTGGCCTGCTGCTACTACTACTCCTACTACTGGCTGGATGGCTGGTGCTGCTACTGCCGTTTGCACTATTTCAGCCACCCACATTCTGACTCTCAGATGATGAGGTTTTATTATGAGGCCTATAAATGAAAAATCACAGGTTTAGTACACAGATTATTAAACAGTACTAGCAAAATTATAAGTGGGTTTTTTCTATAATTTACAAAGGCATAATTACTGTAAATGTCCCTCCCCTTCTACAAACACACTGCACATTGGTATTAACAGTTAAGAATTGTAACACTACACGTGGAATGAAACTGGTATATACAGTGCCTTGCGAAAGTATTTGGCCCCCTGGAACTTTTCAACCTTTTGCCACATTTCAGGCTTCATACAAAAAGTTATAACATTTTAAATTTTTGGTGAAGAATCAACAAGTGGGTCACAATTGTGAAGTGGAACGAAATTTATTGGATCATTTAAACTTTTTTTGTAATAATAAAACTGAAAAGTGGGGCGTGCAAAATTATTCGGCCCATTTACTTTCAGTTCAGAAAACTCACTCCAGAAGTTCATTGAGGATCTCTGAATGATCCAATGTTGTCCTAAATGACTGATGAAGATAAATAGAATCCACCTGTGTGTAATCAAGTCTCCATATAAATGCACCTGCTCTGTGATAGTCTCAGGGTTCTGTCTAACCCTTACACTCCCAGCTCCGTATATGTACGGCGCTGGAAGCCGGGACACAAATCCCAGCGCCGTACTGCTACGGCACTCTGATCGGGCGGGCGCAGGAGCTGCGCTCGCCTGATCAGCTGCAGGGGTCCGGCAGTGGCCGATAGCCGGACCCCTGCTGTATGCACCAGCATCGGTGAAAACACCAATGCCGATGGGAGGAAGAGCTAAATCGAGTCCCCGCGCTGCTGTGACGGGGACCCGATGGCAGGGAAGGCAGCCCAATGGCAGGGAAGGCAGCCCGATGCCTTCCTTAGGCATGGGGATGCCTTCTATGGAAGCCTGTGAGATCCAGCCCCCTGGATCTCACAGGAAGGAAGCTGTAAGTGTATTACACTGTGTAATACACTTACAGCCAATGCATTACAATACAGAAGTATTGTAATGCAATGTGCAGTGGATGAGACCCCCAAAATTTGAAGTCCCAGACTGGGACAAAAAATAAAGTAAAAAAAGAAGTTAAAAAAATAAAGTTTAACAAAAAAATAAAAGTTTCAAGTAAAAAAAAAAAAAAAAGCATAATTTTCCCCAAATAAAGTTAAAAAAAATTGTAAAAAATAGGGAAAAAAAGAAAAGCAGACATATTAGGTATCGCCGCGTCCGTATCGACTGGCTCTATAAAAATATCACATGACCCACCCCGCTAGGCAAGCGCATTATTTGTAATACCAAGCGATCAAAAAGACGTATTAATCCCAAAATGGTACTAATCAAACCGTCATCTCGTCCCGCAAAAAATGAGACCCTACCTAAGACAATCGCCCAAAAAATTAAAAAAAATATTGCTCTCAGAAAATGGCAACACAAAAAAAAGATTTTATTCTGTTCAAAAATGCATCTGTGTAAAACTTAATAAAAATAAAAATGTTAGACATATTGGGTATCACCGCGTCTGTAACAACCTGCTCTATAAAAATATTACATGAGATGGCCTCCCAGGTAAATGCTGTAACAATTAACAATTTTTTTTTTTAAAACTATGCCAAAGCAGCCATTTTTTTCCCTCTTGCCTCACAAAAAGTGTAATAGCAGGCGATCAAATAGGCATATTTACCCCAAAATGGTACTATTCAAACCGTCATCTCGTCACGCAAAAAATTAGACCCTACCTGAGACAATTGCCCAAAAAATAAAAAAATATGGCTTTCAGAAAATGGCAACACAAAAAAAAGATTTTATTCTGTTCAAAAACGCATCTAATGTGTAAAATTTAACAAAAATAAAAATGTTAGACATATTGGGTATCACCGCGTCCATAACAACCTGCTCTATAAAAATATTACATGAGATGGCCTCCCAGGTGAATGCTGTAAAAAATTTTTTTAAAAAAACTATGTCAAAACAGCCATTTTTTTCCCTCTTGCCTCACAAAAAGTGTAATAGCAGGCGATCAAAAAGGCGTATTTACCCCAAAATGGTACCAATCAAACCAACATCTCGTCCCGCAAAAAATTAGACCCTACCTGAGACAATCATCCAAAAAGTAAAAAAAAATGGCTCTCAGAAAATGGCAACACAAAAAAAAAAGATTTTATTCTGTTCAAAATTGTATCTAATGTGTAAAACAAAAATAAAAATGCTAGACAAATTGAGTATCACCGCGTCCGTACCAACCTACTTTATAAAAATATCACATGATTTGCCCCTTCGGGTGAATGCTATAAAAAAAAAAAACAGTCAAAACAGCTATTTTTTGTTCACCTTGACTCACAAAAAGTGTAATAGCAGGCGATCAAAAAGTGTTATGTACCCCAAAATGGTACCAATGAAAACGTCACCTCATCCCACAAAAAATGAGCCCCCTCATAAGACAATGACTCAAAAAAATAAAAATCAATGGCTCCCGCAAACCAATCCATCAAAATCTGTGCTGCAAAATTCATATGGTGTTCCTTCTGTGTTGAGTCCTGCCATGTACCCCCACAGCAGTTTACCACCACATATGGGGTGTTTCCGTATTCAGGAGAAAATGGGTAACCAATTATGGGGTGCTTTGCTCCTGTTACCCCTTGTGAAAATGAAAAATTTGGGGCTAAAGCAACATTTTATTGGAAGAAATGAAACTTTTCATTTTCACAGCCAAGTGTTTCCAAATTCTGTAAATTCCGTAAAAGGGGGTCAAAGTGGCCAGTACCCCCCTTAATATATTCTTTGAAGGGTGTAGTTTCCAAAATGAGGTCACTTTTTGAGGATTTCCACTGTAGGAGTACGTCAGGGTCTCTCAATTACAAAATGGTGCCTAAAAACCATTCTAGCAAAATCTGCCTCCAAAATCCATTTTATTGGAAGAAATGAAACTTTTCATTTTCACAGCCAAGTGTTTCCAAATTCTGTAAATTCCGTAAAAGGAAGTCAAAGTGGCCAGTACCCCCCCTAATATATTCTTTGAAGGGTGTAGTTTCCAAAATGAGGTCACTTTTTGAGGATTTCCACTGTAGGAGTACGTCAGGGTCTCTCAATTACAAAATGGTGCCTAAAAACCATTCTAGCAAAATCTGCCTCCAAAATCCATATGGCACTCCTTTCCTTCTGACCACTGCCACAAACCCATAGAGTTTACCACCACGTATGGGGTATTTCTGTAAACTGCAGAATCAGAGTAATGTATAATGAAGTTTATTTTGCTGTTAACCCTTGCTGTGTTGCAAGAAAAAAATTATTAACGTGAATAATCTACCCCAAAAAAAATTGAAATTTTGAAATTTCACCTCCATTTTCCTTTAATTCTTGTGGAACACCTCAAGGGTAAATAAAGTTTGTAACATCATTTTTTCATAATTCGAGGGGTGTAGTTTCTAAAATGGGGTAATTTATTAGTGGTTTCCATTAGGTAAGCCTCCCAAAATCACTTTATAACTGAATTGGTGCTCAAAAAAATGGTTTTGGAAATTTTGAAAAATGGCTTCTAAACTTCTAAGGTTTCTCACGTCCAAAAAAAGTAAAATTACATTTATAAAATGATGCCAAGATAAAGTATACATATGGGGAATGTAAAATAATAACTATTTTTGGAGGTATTAATAGGTATTTTGAAAGTAGAAAAATTGAAATTTTGAAATTTGCTATTTTTTCCACAATATGTGACGAGAAAACAATCTCAGAATGGCCTGGATGAGTAAAAGCGTTCTAAAGTTATTACCACATAAAGTGACACATGTCAGATTTGCAAAAATCGGCCTGGGATTTAAGGTGAAAAGTGGCTCGTTACTGAAAGGGTTAAAGCACAGAGAGCATCATGAAGACCAAGGAACACACCAGGCAGGTCCGTGATACTGTTGTGAAGAAGTTTAAGTTTGGATACCAAAAGATTTCCCAAGCTTTAAACATCCCAAGGAGCACTGTGCAAGGAATCATATTGAAATGGAAGGAGTATCAGACCACTGAAAATCTACCAAGACCCGGCCGTCCCTTTAAACTTTCATCTCAAACAAGGAGAAGACTGATCAGAGATGCAGCCAAGAGGCCCATGATCACTCTGGATGAACTGCAGAGATCTACAGCTGAGGTGGGAGAGTCTGTCCATAGGACAACAATCAGTCGAACACTTCACAAATCTGGCTTTTTTGGAAGAGTGGCAAGAAGAAAGCCATTTCTCAAAAGATATCCATAAAAAGTCTTGTTTACAGTTTGCCACAAGCCACCTGGGAGACATACCAAACATGTGGAAGAAGGTGCTCTGGTCAGACGAAACCAAAATCGAACTTTTTGGAAACAATGAAAACGATATGTTTGACGTAAAAGCAACACAGCTTATCACCCTGAACACACCATCCCCACTGTCAAACATGGTGCTGGCAGCATCATGGTTTGGGCCTGCTTTTCATCAGCAGGGACAGGGAAGATGGTTAAAATTGTTGGGAAGATGGATGGAGCCAAATACCGGACCATTCTGGATGAAAACCTGTTGGAGTCTGCAAAAGACCTGAGACTAGGACGGAGATTTATCTTCCAACAAGACAATGATCCCAAATATAAAGCAAAATCTACAATGGAATGGTTCAAAAATAAACGTATCCAGGTCTTAGAATGGCGAAGTCAAAGTCCAGACCTGAATCCAATTGAGAATATGTGGAAAGAGCTGAAAACTGCTGTTCACAAACGCTCTCCATCCAACCTCAAAGAGCTCGAGTTGTTTTGCAAGGAAGAATGGGCAAGAATTTCAGTCTCTAGATGTGTCAAAATGATAGAGACATACCCCAAGAGACTTGCAGCTGTAATCGCAGCAAAAGGTGGCGCAACAAAGTATTAATGCAAGGGGGCCGAATAATTTTACATGCCCCACTTTTCAGTTTTATTATTACAATAAAAGTTTAAATGATCCAATAAATTTCGTTCCACTTCAGAATTGTGACCCACTTGTTGTTGATTCTTCACCAAAAATTTAAAATGTTATATCTTTTTGTTTGAAGCCTGAAATGTGGCAAAAGGTTGAAAAGTTCCAGGGGGCCGAATACTTTCGCAAGGCACTGTAAATGCTATTATTGCAGCACAATGTGTTCACTAACTCTGGGGGTATCTTAATGTAATTCAATGCGCTAATGGTTAAATGATATATAAATGCTTTTATTGCAACACGGCGCTTTTACTAATAATGCACAGTATTTTGATGCAATACAATATGTTAATGGTTAACTGTTATATAAATGCACTTGTTATATAAATGCTGAATTTTTTTTTAAACGCAAGAATGTATTGCTGTTGATCTGGAGATGCTGGCGATAAGCAAGGTCTTATTCACACGTCAGTGTTTTGGTCAGTGACTTCCATTGATTGTGAGCCAAAACCAGGAGTGAAAGCTACATAGAGACAAGACAAAGATATGCACCTGTACTATATTTAGACGCACACCTGGTTTTGGCTCACAATCACTGATGGAAATTACTGACCGAATACTGACTGTCTGACTAAGGCCTCTGACTATAAAACATTTATGAACTGTAGAAACTTTTGAAAGGTAAGCTGGCTTTTCATTTACATAAAAAAAAGGATTTTTTTTGATTCACTGCTTTTCAACATCCAGCAGCAATATGAAACACACAACTGTGACCAGTCCCTCCGTATTTGCTTTCCCTGATAAAAAACTAAATCTACTATATACACTTATTATGTCTCTTTACACTCTCCCTATACTCTTCATATCACACCTAGATTAGTGCCTTGTGTCTATAATAGCTTTTTGTCAGACATGGGCAAGACAGGTCGCAAGCTACACAATGAATGGTGTTCTATTGAGTTATCAGCAAAAGGACCTGCCAGAATCCTGCCACCTGATTGGCTGACAGGCTGTCTATCAGGGTCCGAGGAAATCAGGGCCAGCCCTCTCACTTCACTTCCTCTCACGATCATGTGATCCTTCATCTTCCTTCCTGTTGTTTTCACAGTAAAATAGCACCGTATTTGCGCAATTCCTTTGAAGCAAATCACAAGCAGAATTTTTGTGAAATTCATTATGAACTCGATTTGTTAAGAATTGATCTGCTCATCTCTAATAAATATATATATATATATATATATATATATATATATATATATATATATATATATATATATATCTACAGTGCCTTGTGAAAGTATTTGGCCCCCTGGAACTTTTCAACCTTTTGTCACATTTCAGGCTTCAAACAAAAAGATATAACATTTTAAATATATATATATATATATATATATATATATATATATATACACACACACAGATGGTTATATTATATATATCTTATACACACATACAACAGTTTACAATCAAAATGAACAAAAGAAACATATATGACTATGTGATTAGATAAAAAGAGTAAAAACACTGATTATATACATTCAGGTGAACAATAGTAATAGGTATAAGAGAGGTGAGTTTATTTCACCCTTTGTGAAACACATGGATAAACTAAAATACCAGACTGATCAATAGAATTAATCCTCAGAAAATTTCTCCAATGTAAACTTAGATTGAATTTTAGAGATTAACTCCTTGGATTAACCCAGCCGTTGTCCATCATTTTTGTGTTAAAGGTGAAACTTCAGAATCATAAGAGTCACTGTAATTAGAGAACGGTTCTGTGTAACAGGCTCTTGTGCCAGGACTTTCTCTTGACTGCTGAAAATAGATTCTTTTCAATTTCCCTTTTCTAAATTATCAAACACAAATGCAAAGGAAAACTAGCATTGTGCATAAATACAGTATACTTAATGGAAACAGTAAAACCAAAAAATAATACAAAATGGAACATAGACATCTGAACAGAAACCTAAGTAACCTTGTCTCTTTTAGCTTTCCAACTCCTGCCTTGCTTGCAGCTCCTCTTAGATTAATCTTTTTTTTTTTTGGCTCATTGAATTGTGGTCAAGGCCATTGTAATGTGAGCCCTCCCTCAGATTCGATTGGATGGAGGAGGCAGTGAGAGGCCCCTTTTCACAGAGGACTAATTGCTTTAGACCACCAGTATTTTGAAGCTACAGATGTCTTCCTTAATTTGCCTATAGAACACAATCGGCCCCATCTGTTGCATTTTTTTTAAGTCGCCTTCTCCCCCTGTCTGCAGTCCTAAATTGAAAACTCATCAAAAAGTAATACAAGAGCAGTTTGGCTGGAAGGCCACTGCTGAGGGAAAGAAGGAGGGGCAGCCTTTAATAAGGGCCCCCTGCCACTTTTACACTTAGTCTAAAGCCTAAAGAATAGCTGAGGCAGTGAACGAAAGCTGGGGGTGGATTTTGGAAGAGCCAAAAAAAGTTTGAAACTAAGGGACAGATGGGATAATTTGTGGTAGAATAATCTAATGTGTCATGGCTGAAGGGGAAAATACAGGAAGCTCACTGAGCTTTATGCACCCAAAACAATATATATGACTTTAGCTTTTTTTTTCCTTTTAAGTGATCAAAATAATTCTGTTGCAGCTGAACAGATACAATAGTTGCTTCAGTTTTGTGATTGCTGATTACCTTTTGCTTGTCTATCTGCCTATATGATAACTCTGCTCAGTGTAGTTTAAAGTCTTTTATGAAAGGTCAGAGGTGAAACTACAGCATCATCTTTTATCGTTCTTAAATGTTGCTGTTTTATATTTTTTAATACATCAAAATGCTTACACATTTACTAGATAAACAAAAAGGTGCCGGTATGTTTTTTATACTCCCTTTTTTCGAAACGGCAATTGTATATTTGCCTTTTTGTAATTAATAAGTGCATTAAAATAACAATACTAAATTATTATAATTAATATTGATTGTTATTATTATATTAATCTTAGACAAAGGGACGGGATACTGAGTAAGAGAAGAAAGGTGCCCCCTCGGCATCACCTCACTACCCTTTTTTGGGGGAGGGGGGTACTGTCGATTGTGACCCATTAGTACAGGAGGAGCAGGGAGTGGTGAGCGTACCGTTTTGCTACATCAGTTCAAGGTGTAGTGCTGCAGGAAGAGCGCAATGGCTCTGCATTGTGGTGCCACCATCTGGAGTAGGAGAGGTGAGTTTTATTTAAAAGGGTTTCCAAGATTTTATAACTCATCCTGTATAGTTCCATTAAAGGGGTTTTCTGAGACAATAATACTGATGACCTATCCTCTGGATAGGTCAACAGTATCTGATCGGTGGGGGTCCGACACCCAGGACCCCTACTGATCAGTTGTTCGAGAAGGCACTGATGCTCCTGTGAGTGCCGAGGCCTTCTCAGTGCTTACCAAGCACAGCGCCGTATATTGTATAGCAGCTGTGCTTGGTATTGCACTCAGCCCCATTCACTTCTATAGGGCTGAGCTGCGCTTAGGCCACGTGACCAATGAACATGTCATCACTCGCCTAGGAAAAACTGGTAGAAGGCCGCAGGGCTCAACAGGAGCGCAGCTGCCTTCTCAAACAGATGATCAGTAGGGGTCCTAGGTGTCGGACTCCCACCAATCAGATACTGTCTCCCATTGACAACCCACGAATGAGATTACAGGGTGCCGATATGTGTGCACGCAGGTCGGTGCCTAGTGAAGGCCCCAGGCCTGCCTCCATTGTGTCCTAGCAAGCCACCTCTCTGGTGCAGCCTGCTGGTTGTTATCAGTATAGTAGTGGCAGTAAAATACATTGCACTGTATGAACAGTGCAATGTATTTTAGAATCAATCAAAAGATTATAGTCTCCTTGCGGGACTAACAAATAGTTAAAAAAAATTCTATTAAATAAAAAAATTCCAAATAAAAAATACAACTTTTTGCCATTGAAAAAACGCTTTTCAATGGAAAAATTGCAAAAATAAAATCTCCACATATTTAGTATCGCCACATCTGTAATGACCTGCTCTATACAATTATCATTTATCTGTATGATGAACACTATAAAAATGCCAGAATTGCTGCATTTTGCTTATTCACTATCAAAAGAATAGAATAAAACAACATAAAAAATTTCTCCTTTTTTTTAAAAAAAAAAAAAGTTTTTTTATTGTGCAAACGTAGTAAAACATATAAAAAAGTGTTTGGTATTGCTGTAATTATACTGACCAAGAGAATGAAGTTATCATGTTATTTATGCCGAAAAATGAATGCCATAAAAACTCAGGGCAGTATTGCTGTTTTTTTTCCATCCCTTCCCAGACAGAGTTAATAAAAGTGAATCAGTAGGTTATGTGTACCCCAAAAAAGCACTGTTTAAAACTTATAGTTATCCCTCAAAAATCAAGCCCTCATACGGGTACATTGGCAGGAAAATAAAAAAAAGTTATAGCTTAGGGAAGGCAACAATGAAAAAAAAAATACTTGGTCATTAAAGGGGTTGTGTCGGGGTTTCATATTGATGACCTATCCTCAAGATAGGTCATCAATATCTGATCGGCAGGGGTCTGACATCTGGCACCCCCGCCTATCAACTGTTCGAAGAGGAGACGGTCCTCAATGTGAGGGCTGCATCATCTTCATTACACTACACTCCTTGGCAGCGTGCAGGTAGTGAGTGCTTGTAATTACACTCGCATGGAGCATCCCCTCCTCTTTAAACAACTAATCGCCAAAGGGACCGGGCATCGGACCCCTTCTGATCAGATATTGATAACCTATTCTGACGATAGGTCATCAATATAAAACCCCTGCACAACCCCTTTAAGGCCAAAAACAGGTTGGTCACTAAGAGGTTAATACAAAGTACTTATTAATGTATTGTGATTTCCCATATTGCCTCCAATTACGGCCACCACTGCTGGATTGCAGGGTGGTTGTAACTCCTAGATACAAGCAATGTATAATAAGGACAATCACAATACATTAGTAAGTGCCTTGTATTAACTTTGTCTACATGATAAATTCCATTTTCTGAAGTGATAGAACTCCTTCAAGGGAAGGAAGTTATAGGGGGGCCACATGAATTTGGCATCTGATCTGAGGTCTGCATCCCATCAGAGCCTATGACATCACTGGCAACACTGCTAGGCGGAAGCCTCCGCCTAGCAGTGTAAAAATACAAACAAAACAGCTCTTGCCCTGCGCAATACAGTGCAGGGAAGAGCATTGGAGCATGAAATGCTTTTTCTTAATGCAAAATCTGTAACAGCCCTCATCTACAGTGCGCCATTTATTAATACTTGTTTCTTCTTTTTTAACAGAGGGCATAATACACCCCTGACCAAAGGTGTCTGTGAATGATGGACTGAACCAAATGGAGAAGAAATGGAAAGTGAGTAACTGAAATCCATGGAGAGGTCACTCATCCAACAACCAGCTTGTGGCTGGTAGCAGCTGAAAGATGGAACTGATCATGTACGACCATCTAAATAGGTGGACATACATGCACGTTGATATACAAATTAAACAGCAGGGAGCGCCATTATAATGAAGTAAAGAGAACTGCTTACATCTGAAGCATTTTTGTAACAGGAGGTAAATTACAAAAGTAAGTAGTTTTTCATATTCAATTATATTTAACTATTAAAGGGCTTATCCTAGAAAAGATAATGATGACCTGTCTTCAGAATAGATCATTATTACATCGGCGGGGTTGTCCGCAAGAATAGGGCATGTTCTAGTTATTTTTGCGGGGCCACGGAACAGAACAATGGATATAGACAGCACACAGAGTGCTGTCCACGTCTTTTGCGACCCCGTTGAAATGAATGGGCATTCATTCAAACAAGGCTCGTGTGAATGAGGTTTTAGGGAAATCTTTGAAACTGGTACATATTTGTGGGGAGTGCAAATAAAGGGTAATGGATTGATTGTATTGGTTTTACTGGTCTTGCTTGGCTTATGGTCCTAATAGATAGGGTCCATTTAACATCTCAGAGTGGTTTTTGGTGCCTCTACTTATTATCTGTGGTCAGTATTGTCACTAGAGTTTGTTGTCCAACAACATAACTTTTTGATAATGGCACATTTACTTTTTAATGTCTTTCTGTATCTCTGCTATAAGATACTTGCTGTGGTCAATTTAGGTTGTAAAGGGGTGGTTTATTAAGTTGACTATATTGACAATAATCACTTTGTGTCCTGTGAATTTCCATTATTGGTATTAATTACCTGGCTTTCATTTGCTCACTCCAGTTTGTTCCTCCTAATATTTGAAAAAAAAAAATCTCTGAATCAGTGAAGACAACCAAGTCAAGTATTTTGATTCAGCAAATCTGCCTCCCACATACAAACACAGCTACAACCACATTACATGCACAACTCAAAGCAGAGGTGGTAGAACAGGAGTTGAAAATCTCTCCTGTGGTTTCTTGGCTTGCTCCCCTTTGCATTAGCATAAAGGAGATCTAGAAAAGGTTGAACTTGATAGACTTGTGTCCTTTTAAACCCCACTAATGATGTAACTGTGGATTAGGTTTCAATACTATCAGCTGGAGGCAACACTTTTTTAAGTTTTGAATCCTAATGTATTGTTATGCAGCAGCACATCCACTAACAACAGGAGGTAAATGACATGTGGCTCACTGTACAAAAGCTTGTCAGTGATTAAAACATGGATGGCAGCTAGCCCTCCCACACGGAGGACTAATATAAACCCTGCAGAGCAACCATCTATAGCCTCTACAGGTGTGCAAATTCAAACTATACAGATCAAATCCCTTGTGAATTCGTCCTTTGTGAGTGAAAGCTGAGCACAGGTACAAAGTGGCCAGAAATCATTGATCCCATTCTGATTTTCTGGTTAGGATAAAATGTGGCTCTGAAAAAAACAGTTTTGCAAGACTAACTAATAAGCTTGACGATGGGTAAGTCAGCAGATGACATATAGGATTAGAGTCTTTTGTAGATTTCACTAAGCAACTGAATACAGTTTCAGGCCTTTTGAATATCTTAATTTGATGCATTTAATGTTGACACGAGCCATGGGGCACAATAATGTGTGATAAAGGAAGAATTGACAATATCCTTCTATTTTAATTGTGTCAGCTGGGTTCCATTTCTTTGACAGTTTCAACCATGGGTCCCTTCCACACTAGAACAGATAGATCAGATGTGTACTCAGTCCATATACTGGCCACTGCCCTAGTTAAATATACTGTATTATGGTGGTTTACCACAGAAACAGCCAGGGGTGGACTGGGAACTTAAAGTGGCCCTGGAAAAAATGCTAAAAGTTTTGCAGTCTGGTCCAAATGAATGGAAGGCAGGGACAGCAATAGCATATTGTGGCACATTATACCACCCCAACAAAGCCAAATACAGTCCATCATAAAATTCTGCCAGCAGCACAAAATACATCCCCAAAAATTTCCATTGGCCAGCTGTGAGGAGGGTTCAGGTGGCCCCCTGGGCATCGGCCCACCAGGAAATTTTACACAGTCAGGTCTGTGGCCAATCTGCCACTGGGAACAGCTCTAGTTATATATCTTCTAAAAAACTTCTTTAAAAAAATGTGTCAAAGGGGTTTTCTTGGATTTTGTAATGACAAAAGTACCTTGAATGAATCAGTGATACGTAGTTGATACGTGCTGATGATAGCCAAGCATAATGCTCCAGCAGTCCCATAGAGAATAAATAGAGCATCCATACACGGGCAACAATCACTCTTTTGACCCCGGGGGCCAAGGGGTCAAACCACCAGTGGTCCAAGTTCAACTGACAGCAATCAGATATTTTATCACTTATTGTGTAGATAGGGGATAGGTTCTAATGGTAGAAAAACCCCTTTAATTTGTGATTTGTGGGTGCCCTCCCTCAGAGACCCCACAATAAGCAGAAAGAAAAAAAAGCATTACCTTCAATGTAGTACTCACCACAACACGTGTACATACCACCATGTCTGGTACTGCAGCTGAGCCTGTCCACCTGATTGGATAAAGCTGTGGTATCAGACACAGCTGCACGTGCATGGATGTCACCATTTCAGGGACTACAGCTCTCCAGTAAGCTCGGCTGCCACCTTGCTCATCTGATCATGGGCGTTCCCGGGGCTGGGTTGCCTGTCAGTCACAAATTATTGTTTTATCTTAAAGGGGTTGTTCACCCCTTGGGACCTTTTGTACAGACCTTCCAGCATGGCTAGACCCTTACGGTAATCATACTTACATGATTCTTGCCACTGGATTCTGGCTCCATCACTGCCCAGCTAGTTCTACAGGTCCTGGGTCTTCACGTGTCAACATCACGTTTGACTGAGGTCGTGTGACAGCTGCAGCCAATGACTGGCAGCAATGATGACTTGTCACCTATGCTTCATATCACTGGGTCACTTGACGCATAGGTGACATATCGCCACTGCACCCAATCATTGGCTTCATTGGTCACATGACCCTCATCAAACAAGATGTTGACGTGGTGAGACTCAGGATCTGTAGAGCCAGAACCCAGGAGTGGGATCAGGTAAGTTTGATTACCACCATGGGTCCATCCATGCTGGAGGGGAGCAGAAAAGGTCTCCGGGGCTGAACAATCCCTATAAAGATTTGCTATCAAATCAATCATCACCTAGTCTTGTCAAACACACAATTTAACGAAAATGTGTCACTAAAAATATTATCTGCCTGTTAAAACCAGATAGCAACACATATCCTTTTTTTTCTAATCTGTTTTTATTTTCTGATTACAGATTTATTTATTCTATTTCATGAACATGATTATGGGGACAGCCATCTTGCCTGAGGTGTTCTTAGCAGTATTTACAAAGCATTAAAGCATTAAGAAAATTGCTTTACGGCAGCGACATGGACCGTAGACAGAATGGTCAGGAGGGGACTCTATTGACTTACATGGGAAAGTTTTCTAGGCATTCTCTGTGACCTGTGCAGAGGTCACTGTACAAGGAAAGAATAGATAAGCTTTGAAAATCACCTATTGTGAATGTTGGATCCTGACTTATCTATACATGGGGTGATATCATTATAGGCAGGATTAGAATAACAGATAAGCAGATAACTGCCGTAAAGTCAGACCAAGAAGTGATGCCTATTATTAGGCTTAGTGGCCAGTGTGAAAATGGCAGGGTTTTATGTTTTTTGTTTAATTGTAGATATTGACATACAAACTTAAAAATAACATTATCAAAAATTCTTTAAAAATGTGTTAAATATAAAAACGTGATTTAAACAATAGGTCATTTTCTGATGACACATTCCCTTTAAAAAAGCAAGTATTAACAGAGAGAGGAGTGGACTATGTAGAATCTCTTCAAACCTAGAATTTGTGAAAGGCATGTGGTATAAAGGTGGTATCTCTACAACTGGTAGTTTTTTTATTTTTGGTATGCAACACTTAGTTACACAGTATATAATCAAGTCCACATTGAATGATTGAATGGTAAAATTGAGGCAGTACCACACTGCAAAAAATAAAAAATAAAAAATCAGTAGTCCCTTTGTGACTTATAGATTGGTTTTCAACATTGATGGTCTACCCCTAAAGGGGTTTTCTGTTTTACATGGATCAAGACAGCCTTCATCTCTTCACACAAGCAGAGTTGAAGAGAACCTGATGCTTCTCCTCTTTTATTAAATACTTTTATTTCCTATAAGAGTTCTGTTTTTCTCATAATTCTACATTTTGTCATTCTTCTGTTTATTCATCCTAGAAATGTATGAATAAATTGAGTTGACAACTGGGTCTTAACACATGGAAGCCTGTCCCTAGAACAGGTCCTCAAAAGCAATTCTGGATGCCTGCAGCCACCACTAGAGAGGGCTTATTGAAGTCATTGATATGCAGGTACCACGGAAGTCATTGAGGTTTTGTGTCTAGTGAGCTCCTAAAGCCCTCTTAGTGATAGCTGCCAGTATCCAGACTGTATTTTTACCTATAAGGCTATGTAGTAATGATAGGTACAGTTCAATCTTTTATCATTAACAATATAATCACAATTATAAAATATTACTATTAAAGGGGTTGTCCATGCTACAGATATGTCTGACCAGTCTTATCAAATTGGTGAGGGTCTGACTCCCAGCATCCCCATTGACCAGCTTACTTTAAAAAAAATAAAAATATAAGAAAAAAAGAAAAAAGTCTCAAACCATGGTTGTTCGTTGAGTGCAGCTGGTTCTTGGTGAAGTGTGATTCAGTTCACACTCAGTCTTAAAATGTATATGTAAAAGCACGCAGTTCTACTGCCAGCAATGAAGACATGGCCCTCTCAAGCACACAGCAAGTCTTTTCTGATCCGATCAATCACTGGATTGCAGGAAACATGGGCTTCAGCATAAGTCAAAGTTCTTGTTTTCCTAAGTAGTAGGGAAAACAGCTCGACGTAGTGAAATGCCGCAAGTTCTTAATTCCTCCAATTTTTTTTATTGTACTTACAAGATTCCAAATAAAACAGTCACATAAAAAATAGCCCTTTCATTTGCCCGACCTGGGTTTCACCTGTGTCCCTGACAAAACATGTGCTGCATCCTCTGCAATGTATTTACCTGCATGCCATCTACTTTGTAGTGGTAGCACAGTGTAATTACAGCTGTTCATCCCATTCAAGTGTGAGAGGGAGCTATAATGGCGCTGCACCAGAACTACAAGGGAATTGGATTGCAAGAGCACCGCAGCCCCTTCAAACAGCTGGTCAACGAGGGTGCCGGAGTCAGATCTACACCAATCCTGAGGACTTGTCATCCATATCTGTAGCCTGAACTTTAGTGATGTTGTTTTTACAGGAAAACCTAGTAAAATTCAATGTTAATTTATTTTGTTTTTTTATTCATTTTATATGCTAACAGGTCTCATCAGCCCCTGGATAACACATTGTGACCATAACGCAGGGACTTATCAGGGGACAGATGTTAATGTTTTCATCACATCAATTTGTTAGGCATTCATGCGGAACCAAACAATGTTTGCCTAGCTACCATACATAATCATGTAACCTGAGGATGGTGCACCCTAGTCATCGCCCTCAGCCATTTGGAAATCAGTCCCCTACATGCTGGGCAGGTAACCTGCTTAAGCCGGTCACTCAGGTCTATTCTGGTCTGAGGCTTGTTGTACAGATGTCAGATGGTGATGAATAGCTGGACGCTGGAGAAAAGTCAATTTGTCTTAAGCATGTTCCTTTGGGGATATTGCAGAGGAAATCGCTCCATTGACTTCATAATTATTTGTTGTCTGTTCGCTGATATAATACAGTGAAGAATGCTTTGAAATATATGTAAATACAACTAATTTGTCATGCTACAAGGTTGACGGCAAATTAACATGTATGTAGCATAAGTAACACATTTGAACACACATTTTATTATTTAAAACATGTTAGGCCCTTCTCATTTATCATTTTCTATGCCTGTTATTGCACTTCCAGATGCCATGGTCACGTTTGACTATGGCATCTGATGGGTTAAATGTATGTGAACGACGTTATCGTTGATTGCATACATTAGCCCCCTTTGAGTGCTGTTTAAAACAGCAGGCATCTGGCGGCTATGGTGCCTGCCCCGCGCGCGAGCCAGCGCCACTATTTAAGACCATAACTTCAGTGCATCCAGTGCCAGTTCTAAATTTTTCCTTGCTGTCTTACATTCAGAACTTTTTCTACACCTAAAGGCATACAAAATGGTGAATGAGAAGGGCCTTCTGGCCTGTCCCCTTCCCCCCACGCCCACTTTTTTAGACCTGACGTGAGTGGGGAGAAGTCACAGATTGTGGTGCAAAGGACCTTTGTACCGCAATCTGCGCCAGAAATACACCTAATTTAGATGTATTTCTAATTAATAAATGACTCCCACAGTTTTTTTTCTGTTGGATTCCATGTGCTCCACTGGACGCTGTATTACAGAGCTGTTGCTCCTTAGACACATTACTTCTAGAGAAGAATATTTCCAATGTATGGTACCAAAAGCAGCACAATATGGCAGCACTTGAAGCTGCAGGGACTCTGTTCAGCCTCTGTGTAATTGGTTCTTCCGAGTGCATGTACCCTTACTGTGATATTTGCAGGGCTTTGTATAAAGTGCTTTTGCTGACAAAACTAACTAGAGAGCGAACACATTTGTCACCAGTGAATTCATTTTCCTGACTGGCCAAATAATGTTTCTCTATAGTCTAATAGTCAATGTGGATTTTTTGATCCTGCAGAGCCACTGTTGAGGTATTGAAGTAACAAAGCCTTGCTTCTTACATGTCATTTTCTTTTTTGTGACACAGATGGGGATTTCATGTGATAACACCACTTGTTTCTATACAACAAAAATGGGTGACTTAATGTTATTAGTTTAAACCCAAAAATGTATGCCAAAAAAAATTTTGACCCTCTCGTGTATAATGCCACCAAATATAAATGTCTATAACACAATCTAGAATAGAGTAAGGAAGGGCTTAATTGGTAAGAATTTAGCGATAAGTTATTTGTCTAGAGCCAACCACTATACTACCTTATGCCACTTTTCTGTAGCAGAGCAACAAATGTGTGCTATGTATGCAGTTCACATTCACAAATATACATGATGCTTGTTGGAGGTCATACTTGCACCAGTCAATGTGACCTGACTCTACTATATCAGCAATGTTTTAAAGGGGTTATCTGGCAATTTGATATTGATGACTTATCCTCAGGATAGGTCATTGATATCAGATTGACAGGAGGCCAACTCCCAGGACCCCTGCCGATCAACTGTTGAAAGAGGCCACAGCGATCCGTGAGTGCTTAGGCCTCTTCCTAGGCCAATGACATTGCTCACGTGGCTTAGGCACAGCTCAATCTCAAGTGAATGGGGCTGAGTTGCGGTACCAAGTGCAGTCGCTATGCAATATATAGCACTGTGCTTGTTAAGCTGTGAAGAGATGGCAGCAATCACCAAAGCTCCAGTGAGTGCAGTGACCCCTTAAAGCAGCTGTTTAGGGGAGGTACTGGGAGTCAAAACGATGCCGATGTGATAGATGACCTATTCTGAGAATAGGTCATCAATATCAAATTCCTGGATAACTCTTTAATGATTTGGAGTCTGGTTCTCTGAGTGCTTATGCTGAGCATGCTTTGCATGTGTTGTGTGAGTCTCGATGTCCCCCACAATGGTAGACAAGGCGTTTTTAGACAATATGTGGCCCTGGACATAATTTGAAGTAGGGATCCAAATTAAATATTGTAACACACAAATGGTGCAGGCATTCATGATCATGTGATCTACACTGCTCTACTTTCTTCTAGGCTGCAGGCCTAGTTGTCTGTAGCTTATGAGGCTAAACGTCGGGGACAGGAGCCATAGGTTCCTGTTCCTTGCTGTTAACTGTAGCCCCATACAAAAGGAAGCCTCTTTGAGGATGGGGGCCCTGGGCAATTGCTCAATTTGCCCTACCTAACGGTGACCATGATAGTAGACAACATAGGGGAGATCCTAAATAGTGCTAGAATTTCTATTCTGTATCTGCTCAGTTGTTCTTTTTTATATTGTATTTGGCAAAGAGCATACAACCATAAACTCTAGTGCTGGTAATTAATAGTGATGATCGAGCACCCCGATGTTCGGGTGCTCGGATGCTCTTGCCGAACACTAGGTGGTGCTCGAGTGCTCGGCCGAGCACCCGAGTACAATGGAAGTCAATGGGAGAAGACCAGGCACCCCCTGCTCAGATGAGGGGAGGGTGTCTGGTCCATAGGGAAACGTCAGAAAATGGTGGAAACACCACAGAAATGGTTAGGGAACAGCATGGGGAGGATGTCTGGATGCATCTTGGACACCAAAGTCGCTGCTATTAACGATGATGGCCGACTATGACGCCACTTTTACAGAATGACAAAAATACCGCCCAAAAACCCAAGATAACATCGATATTACAGGAAATATTGTTAGGAAACATAGATTTACTTGTACGTTAAGTGCAAATGCTGCCAAAAATTACACGGATGAGGCACTCCCATACAACAGGTATATCACATAAAGGAGGGCCTCATTCACATTGTGGTATAATTGTGGTACTCAGACACTCATAAAGCCTATGCACTAAGGGAAAGCGCTGCCAAAAATTACAAGGATCAGGCACTCCAATGCACCCTTTATTTCACATAAAGTAGGGCATCAGACACACCCGTGAAAAATTATCATTGATGGCCTGCTGATGACACTCAAAAACAATAGGGTTGACATTCTGCTGCTGCGCAGACCGTCCAAAAAATGTAAGAGTGACACGCTACTGCTGAGCTGACCGTCCAAAAAATTTAATGGACACATGCTGCTGCCACCGTACCGCTCAGAGTTGCTGATGACCGTTTCTTTTTTCGCTGTCCGCCGCGTTGGCCGTTCCACCCTCGTTCTCCACGGTAATTCCATGTCCTATTGCGTTTATCTAAGTTGCTACACTTAAAAAGCTCAAAGTCTTAGGATTGAGTTGGCTGTCTGCAGGGAGGTGAGCTACCACCTGTTGGAGCCCCTGCCTCTCGGCGCCTCCCCGATGCTGTTCGTTCTGTGTCCCGGGGGCTGGAATCGTTTACTTAAAAAATTTGAGTGTTCAAACCAAGCCGGGTGGACTGAATACTTGAGCTCTGAATAATGGAATCGGACTCCATGCTGCTGCCACCGTACTTTATCAAACTGTCCCAAATATAAGGTTGACAAGCTGATGCCAAGCTGACTGTCCAAAAGAATTATATTCTTCATGTGACATTCCGCTGCTTAGCAGACCGTTAAAAATTTTTCAAGTGTGACACGCTAATGCCGAGCTGACCGTCCAAAAGAATGATATTCTTGATGTGACATTCCGCTGCATAGCAGACCGTTAAATATTTTCAAGTGTGACACGCTAATGTCGAGCTGACCGTCCAAAAGAATGATATTCTTGATGTGACATTCCGCTGCATAGCAGACCGTTCAAAATTTTCAAGTGTGACACGCTAATGTCGAGCTGACCGTCCAAAAGAATGATATTCTTAATGTGACATTCCGCTGCATAGCAGACCGTAAAAAATTTTCAATTGTGACACGCTAATGCCGAGCTGACCGTCCCAATGATGTGACATTCCGCTGCAGCGCAAACTGTTAAAAATATTTAAATCTGACACGCTAATGCCGAGCTGACCGTCCAAAAGAATGATATTCTTCATGTGACATTCCGTTGCAGAGCAGACTGTTAAAAACATTTAAGTGTGACACGCTAATGCCAAGCTGACTGTCGAAAACATTATATTCTTGATGTGACATTCTGCAGAAGAACAGACCGATAAAAATATTTAAGTGTGACACGCTAATGCCGAGCTGACCGTCCAAAAGAATGATATTCTTCATGTGACATTCCGCTGCAGAGAAGACCGTTAAAAACATTTAAGTGTGACACGCTAATGCCAAGCTGACCATCGAATACATTATATTCTTCATGTGACATTCTGCAGAAGAGCAGACAGTTAAAAATATTTAAGTGTGACACGCTAATGCCAAGCTGATCGTCGAAATAATGATATTCTTCATATGACATTCTGCAGAAGAGCAGACCGTTAAAAACATTTCAGTGTGACACGCTAATGCCAAGCTGACATTATGGTTGAGTGCCTGCTGATGAGCTGACAGGCCCAAAAATTATGTTGCAGGCCCAGCTGGTGAGCTGAGTGGCTAACAAATTCGGGTGCAGGCCCAGCTGGTGGACTTCGAGGGCAGCCTAATAAGCTGTTTCATATGATATAGGAAGAGGAGGAAGAGGACGAGAAGAGGAAGGGGTGCATGATAATACAATTCAATACACCCTAAAAGCCAGATTTAAGCTTCCTTCATGTTAAGCCGCTTTCGTCTGGTGGAGTACAGAAGTCAGGGGCAATCCAGGCCTTGTTCATTTTGATAAGCGTCAACCTGTCAGCATTGTCAGTTGACAGGCAGATGCGCTTATCAGTAATTATGCCCCCAGCGGCACTAAATACCCGCTCAGACAAAACGCTGGCGGCAGGGCAGGCCAGCACCTCCAAGTTCGTGCCACGTGTCCAGCTTAGACACCCAATAATTATACGGCACAGAGGGATCACTGAGGACGTTGACACGGTCAGCTATGTACTCCTTTACCATCTTCCAAAACTTTTCCCTCCTTGTCACACTAGGCCGCTCATCAGGGTGAGGCTGCTGGCGGGGTGTCATAAAACTGTCCCAGGCCTTGGAGAGTTTCGCCTTGCCTTTGTTAGAACTGCTGTGTGTTCCCAACATCTCCCCTCCTCAGGTGGCCAAGGAACTACGCCAGCGTTGTGAGATTGAAATTTGTGGAGCAATTTTTCGACAAGGGCCTTCTGGTATTGCAACATTTTACTTTTCCTCTCCACCACAGGAATGAGAGATGGGAAGTTCTCTTTGTAGCGGAAGTCGAGAAGGGTGAACAACCAGTAATCCGTGTTGCCTAATATGCGTATATAACGCGCAGGTCATGGGAAAGGCAGCCTAGCATGAAGTCAGCCATGTGTGCCAGAGTCCCAACAGACAAGGCTTCTCTCTCCCCACCAGGAGCATGACTCTCAATATCATCCTCTTCCTCCTCTTCAGTCCATCCACGCCGAAGAGATGGTGTAAACGTGGTATGCCTACCCTGTGTAGCGGTGGCAACAGTCTCCTCCTCCTCCAATTGGCGCTGAGAAGACGAATCGAGGGTGGTCTGGCTATCACCCTGTGTAGGGTCTTCCCCCATTTCCACCTCTTCCACTCGCAGAGCATCGACCTTTATTGTGAGCAGCGAGCTTTTTAGTAGACACAGAAGTGGGATGGTTATGCTGATATTGGCATTATCCCCGCTCACCATCTGTTTAGATTAAAAGATCAAAGTTGCGTAACACCTCACAGAGGTCAGACATCAATGCCAAATCGTTGCTTGTGAAGAGCGGAAGCTGACTAGAAAGGCGCCGACCGTGTTGCAGCTGGTATTCTACTACTGCTCCCTGCTGCTCACAAAGCCTTCTCAACATGTGTAAGGTGAAATTCCATTGCATGCTCAGGTCGCACAGCAGTCGGTGAGCCAGCAACCGCAAGCTCTACTGCAGGGTTACCAGGCCGGCTGAAGCTGTCGGTGACTTGAGGAAATGGGCGCACAGGCGATGCACCTTCACCAGTAGCTGAGACAAATTGGGGTAGGTTTTCAGAAACCGCTGAACCACTAAGTTGAATACATGGGCCAGGCATGGTATGTGTGGGAGGTTGGTCAGCTCCAAAGCCGCTACCAAGTTGCGGCCGTTATCGGATACAACCATACCTGGCTGTAGGTTGACTGGCGAGAGCCACAGCTCAGCCTGTTCCCTTATGCCATACCACAGCTCTGCAGCGGTGTGCAGTTTGTCACCCAGGCAAATAAGCTTCAGCACGGCCTGTTGCCACTTACCGACTGCTGTGCTACACTGCTTCCAGCTACTGACAGAAGTCTGAGTGGTGCTGCAAGATGGCAATTCTGCATGGGAAGAAGTGGAGGAGGTGGTGGATGAAGAGAAGGAGGGGTTGCAGCCACTACTATAGGCGGCAGCGGAAATCCGGATGGAAGTAGGGCCCACAATCCTCGGCGTGGGTAGCACCTGGGCCATCCCAGGGGACGACTCGCTCCCAGCCTCCACAACGTTCACCCAGTATGCCGTCAGGGAAATGTAGCGTCCCTGGCCACAAACACTTGTCCATGTGTCAGTTGTTAAGTTAACCTTGTTAGTAACTGCATTGGTCAGGGCCCGGGTTATGTTTTTGGACACATGCTGGTGTAAGGCAGGGACGGCACATCGGGAAAAATAGTGGCGGCTGGGGACTGTGTAACGAGGCACAGCCACCGCCATCAGGCTGCGAAAGGCCTCGGTGTCCACCAGCCTAAACGGCAACATTTCCAGGGCCAGCAACTTGGAAAGTTGCGCGTTTAGAGCTATGGCCTGTGGGTGAGTGGCAGGGTATTTGCGCTTGTGTTCAAATGCCTGCGGTAAGGACATTTTAACGCTGCGCTGGGACATTGAAGTGGACGTGCTGGTTGATGTTTTCTGCGAAGGTCCAGGTGCAGGGAGGGAGGCATCTGTGCCTGCGTCTTGGACAGCACGTAACAGAGGGGAAGAGGAGGCAGTGGTGTGACCTGCAGACACAGATCGTGGACCCAGGCGTTCAGCCCACCTTTTAGGGTGCTTTGCTGACAGGTGTCGGATCATGCTGGTGGTGGTCAGGTTGCTGGTATTTATGGCCCTGCTCATCTTGGTACGGCACAGGTTACAAATTACAGTCCGTTTATCATCGACACTTTCCTCAAAAAACCGCCAGACTGCGGAACACCTAACCCTTGGCAAGGGAGCTGGCCGCAAGGGGCTGCTCCGGGGAACATTTGCCGGCCTGGTTGTCGTGGCCTGTCTTCTCCCTTTTTCCACCCCACTGCCTCTTCCAGCCTGTTGCGCTGCTGCGGATCCCTCCCCTCTGTACAGCTGTCCTCGCTCGACTTGCCCCCTTCCCAGGTTGGGTCAGCTATTTTGTCATCCACCACCTCCTCTCACTCTGCTCCTCCTCCTGACATGGTGAACTAACAAGATCCTGACTTAACTGCGTCTCATCCTCATCCACAACCTCTTGAGACACTAATTGCCCTTGACTTAATGGCAACTGTGTCTCATCATCATCCACCTCGGGAGAAAATACTTGTCGTTCCCCACCGTCATCGTCTTCAGACTGTGTTTGCTCAATAGGTTGGGAATCAGGGCACAATATCTCCTCATGTCCCACTTCAAGCGGCCTTGGCGAGAGGCCCAAGCCAAGGGACGGTGATGAAAAAAGCTCCTCGGAATATCCCAATGTGGGATCTCTTCTTTGCCCAGACTCTGCATGGTGGGAGGAAGGAGGACCAGGGTGAGGATGCGGTCTTGTGCCGACCAGCAAAGTGTGACATGAAACTAGGAGTTTTGGATGACTTTGTTTCTTGGGCTCTGCCAGCATGCACAGTTTCAACGCGCCCAGAGCCATGGCCTCTGCGTTCACCATCAGCAGCACACCCACTTCCCCGTCCCTTAGTGCTCGCCTAGCGCATATTGTATAGTATATATGCAACTTGGTCACAACTACAGTACTGCAGATTTTTATTAACTGTATGATCAGAAAAATTTTAAAGAATGTCCAATATTCTGAATGCGCTAACGTTATAGAGCAGCAGCAATTGAGGAACTGTGGCCTAAATTAACGGTATTAAATACGGAGGTCAGCTACAGAGACTTTTGAATGGTTGTAATACGCTGTGCACCTAGCGTTACTGACAGGGCACACCTGGGTTTTTTTG
The DNA here is from genome assembly GCA_900303285.1 of Rhinella marina. Lineage (NCBI taxonomy): Eukaryota > Metazoa > Chordata > Amphibia > Anura > Bufonidae > Rhinella > Rhinella marina. The sequence continues at coordinate 30,472 of ONZH01025518.1, read as the reverse complement.
ACACCGGCAAAAATAAAAAAAAGATGTATTTCACAAGGGACATTGGTCTTTTTTGAACAGCGAAATTCGTTCTACCTACCCAAATCCTATCCCTATTGTTTAATTCCCTCCTTGGGAAAATTGAACTGCAGCAGCAAATGAGGAACTGCGGCCTAAATTAATGGTATTAAATACAGAGGTCAGCTACAGAGACTTTTGAACGGTTGTAATACATTGTGCACCTAGCGTTACTGACAGGGCACATCTGGGTTTTTTTTTACACCGGCAAAAATAAAAAAAGACGTATTTCACAAAGGACTTTGGTCTTTTTTCAACAGCGAAATTCGTTCTACCTACCCAAATCCTATCCCTATTAATTCCCTCCTTGGGAAAATTAACCGCAGCAGCAAATGAGAAACTGCGGCCTAAATTAACGGTATTAAATACGGAGGTCAGCTACAGAGACTTTTGAACGGTTGTAATACGCTGTGCACCTAGCGTTACTGACAGGGCACACCTCGTTTTTTTTTACACCAGCAAAAATAAAAAAAGATGTATTTTCCAATGAACGTTTGAACAATGATAGTAACCCTGCTTATAGAAATTCTATCAATACGCAAATGTTATACAGCAAGACGCAAAATAATTACTGCGGGCTTAACAGCAGAAATTATAGCAAAGTATGTCAGGTATATAGTATACAGAGAGTGTCCTACAGCATGCAGCAGCACATGTGTCATTAATCGCAGGCCACCTAGTGCTATTTTCACCACCTTTAAAGTACTCAAATATCAGTAAATAAAGGTTTGTGATAGATGTAATGGCCCTTACAAGGGCTTTTGGATTTTTATGGAGCGATTTCTATCCCTGCCTAGCGTGCTTCTCTCCCTACAGTGTATGTCCCTGCTTGCTGCAGCAGCGCTTGTGGCGTTAATGGCAGCCCACCTAGCGCTATTTTCAACACCTTAAAAGTAATAAAAAATAATAAATAATAAGTTTGTGCCACATATAATAGCCCTTAAAAGGGCTTTTGGGTCTTTTTGGAGCAATTTCTATCCCTGCCTAGTGTGCTTCTCTCCCTAAACTCTCTGGCCCTCCTTGCAGCACCTCTCCCTGTCTAACACTGGCCGGGTCACATGTCACCGGGTGCTTTATAGCACCCGGTGACTAGTGTTCGCTCAACACTAGTAATTAATAAAGCAAAAAGTCCATACCTAAATTTTGAATTGCAAGCATTAAGGACTTGATCCTGAATTAAAGGGGTTTTCTTGGAGTACAGAATTGATGACCTAACCTCAGGATAGGTCAATATCTGATTGGTAAAGGTCTGACTCCCGGCACCCCTGCTAATCAGCTGTTTGACGAGGCCAGCGTGTTTCTGTGAGCATTGAGGCCTCCTCACAGTATACCAAGCACAGTGCTGTACATTGTTTAGTGGCTGTGCTTGGTATTGCAGCCCAGGCCTAATCACTTGAATGGAAATAAGCTGCACAAAAGCCATAAGACCAATGAATGAGGCATCAATGGCATAGGGAGAGGCTGCAGAGCTCACTGGACCACCGTGGTCTCTTGCTGTGGGCTGAGAGTCAGACCCTCATCAATCAAATATTGCTGACCTATCCTGAGTTTACATAATCAATATTGTATTTCAGGAAAGCCTCTTTAATAATGGATTCAAGTCCCCTTGTAATTCCAAATTTAGATATATAATTTTTGCCTTTGTAATTACCAGAACTCACATTAATGGTGCCATGCTCTTTGCCCAATACAGTATTAAAAAGAAGAACAACTGAGCAAGTACAGAATGGACATGATATTTTATCTCAGAAAAAATTATCTTTTTTTTCCCCCAGGAACAGCTCCACTCTTAGGCTGTGGCTATTGCTAGTATTTACTGTAAGTGAATAGGGTTGAACTGGAATACCAGACACACCCCATAGACAAATGTGGCGCTATTTCTGGAAAAAAAGCAGTCTTTTTCTTTTTTTTTAAATTCTGACTGACCCCTTAAATACCATACTGGTTTAACACTTAAGAATGAAAAGTACAAATTCCTTCTACAGTGGAAGGCAAATTGTTGTCTCTTTGTCATGGAAATGCCAAGCACGGCCTAGCAGGGCAAAAGTCACACTGATAAGGAAGCGTCCAATTGTTCTGTAGGGGGGGCTTGTAAACTTTCACAATAGACTGCTGAGCGGACTGAACTTAGGAATTTGCAATGATGCTCAGATCTTTTGAATCAGTGACACATTCCTAAAAAATAGTATTGGACATACTACTGTACTGCAGGACTCAAGGGTCCCCAGCTGCCTCTTAGATCTGCCTGTTATCTCCCACCAGAGAAAGGAATGCAGCTGCAAAAGTATTGTAGACATTAGGGGATATGGATGTTATAAAGGGGTAACCCCTTGGCAACTCCCTCAACTTCAAATTCTTACATTACCAATCAAGCTATGGTGTTTCAATCTCTAGCACGGTATGTGCACTTTAGACAAGAAGATTTGTTGTGAAGTGCCATTTTAAGGTGATCATGTATAGCTTGGAACCAGTTCTTCTAATGAAACTTCCATTTTGGGTCCTTACTGAGCAGACCATCACGACTTGGCATGTTAACTATTGACCCAAAGAAATACTGTTCTTATATAGTTCTCTGCTTTGGGCAACCTTCTTTATTTAGAGACCGCATTGGTACATTGAGCTTTGTGCCCGCATCCGCTGTATGTATATCTCAAGAAATTAAAGTTGTGAGAAGAACCTGGCGAGTGCCGCATTCCATTTCATTTTCTTGGAAGTTACTTTATTTAGAAATATCTCCTGATGATAAAATGATCACATTGTTGCTGGAAAGCATGAGGATCAGCTGGAATATATGGAGGAAACTGCAATTAAAGTGTGTGATTCAATGACAACATGACCATAGATGAGGTTCTTAGAAAGACTCCTGTATTAAGTCAGAATTCACTAGTAAGGTATTTCAGTATGGTGTCCCCTTTCAATTGTACAACCTGATAGTTAAGACATAGATTTAGAGGATTTTCTAATATGCGTTTTTCTGTCAACTGTTGGTTTGTTGTCAGTGATACCACAAAGGATACCCAATGTAAATAGCCTGCACTCTAAAATTTTGAAAACAATGAACCCTAAAGGGTGTAGAGTCAAGATTGCTACCTTAGGTCTGAGCTGGGGAGGATAAAGAAAAACTATCAATGCCTCCTCCAACCAGAACAGAACAGAACAGAGTTGGTAAATTGAATCTCATTGTAATTGTGGTCTTTGTTAATAAAAAGCACCACTTTCATTCTACTTCTCTATCCATTAAATGGGCATAGAGAGTAGACTTCAGATCTATTACACATATAAGTACACAGTTCTTCTTTGTGCATCTCAATCAAGGTCATAAATCAATTTGCATCTGATAGATGTTTGACGGGCTTCCGCAAGCAATTGGTCTGTCCAACTCAAGTATTAATCATGAAAACATAGTTGGCATTACTTAAAGGGGTATTCCCATCTCACAAATGTAGTTTGTATAGATAGATATAGCCTTACCAGTATTATTACTAATAGAATGTATTTATATAAAATGTACCGTTTAGAAGATTTGTCTATTTGTATCTCCATTGTCCCACACACATCAGTCAGGCAGTTGCCCCTGGTTATGGCCACCGTGGCCATAGAGAAAGCTGACCACCACTACTAATTTTCAAACCTGCTCTGAGGTAACTGCTGTATTGTGAACGCACATTACATGAACATGCGGAGACACATCTTAGGTTACTTTCACATCTGTGCTTTGGGCACTACCAGTCCAAAACACAATGGTCAGGATCCGTCCAAAACATAGACTTTATAAACAGATCCTGCGCCATAGAGATGAATTGATCTTGGAACAGGATCCGTTTCTCTGGGTTTTGGAAGCGCAGACAAAAATGCTACAACCCTAAGATGTGTCTCCGCATGATCATACAATGTGCGTTCACAATACAGCAGTTACCTCAGAGCGGGTTTGAACAAGAGCAAGCCGGCCACCACTACTACATGGCTGCGGTGGCCGTAACTAGGTGCAACAGCCTGACTGATGTGTGTGGGACAATGGATATACAAATAGGCAAATCTTCTAAACGGTACATTTTATATAAATGCATTCTATTAGTAATAATATTGGTATGGCTATATCTAACTATACAAACTACATTTGTGAGATGTGAATACCCCTTTAAGGAATTAAAGGGGTTGTCCGGGCTTTTACTATTGATGACCTATCCTCAGGATAGGTCATCAATATCAGATTGGGGGAGCTGACACCTGTATGAGGAGGCGGCGCACAAAAAATAATAGTCATCTTTATAGGGCACCTGTCAATTTACTGTTATGTCTGTGTGAAGGAAAGTGACAATTTAGAGTTCTCCAAGAGAGAAAAAAATTATGGACCTGTTTGGATAAAAAAAAAAATAGGTGCACTCTAAGCGAAACCTTTTTTGAACTAACCAAATACTTTTGCGTCCCAATTTGCAGAGTAACCTTAGGATTGTCCGTGTCAAACTGATTTATTTTGGGGACATCTGAGGAATATATTTTGAGGACCCACCCTCAAAATGAATTCACCACCTACCTATAGAGATCAATTGTATGCCAGGGTTTTTTTTATCATTTTTCCAAATGTCTATAGCATTAAAAAATGTAATGATTTGTGAATCAATCTGAAAATATAAAAAACCTCAGTAGCCATCATCATTCCCACTACCCATGTCAGACTCTTTTGTTGTATGCTTGACTTTATTGGCTCTGTGTAGGCTGGGGCATTTTATTGTGTCAGAACCTGTGGCTGTTGGAGGGCCCTCTGGTGGGCCAGTCAAGCTTAGACTACAGCATAGTATGTTCATGTTTGCCATTACATAGTTATTGATTTCATTGGTGGAGTATGCAGTGAGTACCAGTCCATTTTTTTTTTTTATAAAGGTTAATCCATCTGTATTTCCTTATTGACATTGCTCCTTATTTTAGTGTTGTTATTATTACTGTTACTTATTGTCATTTACTTATGGTAAAAGGATGGCTGGCTTTTTTGTTTAAATTAGAATTATGTTCCCAATTGTATATTTTACATAAAATAATGTTATCAGCAAGGGTATATGTTCTTGTATGTGAATATATCTAAAGGTAGCATCTTACCCAGTTGATTCCACTTCAGAAGTAGTTTTTATCTCAGATCATTCTGACTCCTATATACTGATCCTTATGAAAATCCTTAGGCCAGGGCATTTCTACTTTCACACTTTTTATGATGGATCATGATATACATGCTATAAGTCATGAATGGGGGAATTGTACTGTTGTACAGGAGAGGATACTCAAATAATCAACTTTCACTTTAAAGGAGGCATATCTAAGGTCATTGACTTCTGCCTGCATCACTAGCTAAGGGATCAAAGCAGATGATGTCGTAGAAAGGTATAACCTGCTAAAGGAAGGAGAAGATGATTTGAAAGAGAATTTCAACACTTATGATATTAAAATATAGAGCCTTCAAGTATGTGATTTAAACTGAGCTATTAATCTTACTGATTGAGAATAGTCTTTTGGAATGGGTACTAAACACTTATAAGCAATAGATTAGGAAGTTCTTCATAAATGTTTCATAAAAACAAAAAGAAAACCATAAACCTCTTCAGTATGCTATAGAACAAACAGTGACTCCATTACAAAATGGTAGTGATGACTTGTATGTGCAAACCATCAGGGAATGCAATTAAATCCAAATAAATAGATTTTAATACACTATCGTAGATGTCAAAGCCAATACAGCTATCCTCTCATTAAACCATTGAGCTAAGAGAATCACCCGGAGAGACTCATGTGTACAATCTTTTTGGCAACATCTACAAACACTTAAATGAGGTACTTGGATTGTTTCCCGTTTAGATGGTGTGACAGGATACTTAACATGCACATGGCTTTTCTGCAAAATGAACCTTTAATATGCCCAGATACTTGTCTGCAGTTGGAGATTTGACTTAGCTAATTTTCTGTTTAGTTAGAATTTGAAAAGACCTTTCTTAAAACATTGGCAGGGTATACAAGAATTCACAACAGCAAGTGGGCACTTCATATGCTTATTTACATGACAATGTCCAGATTAGCATTCTAGTTTCAAGGCTATTGGAGTGAAAAGGGGGAGTGGGGAGAGTTGGGAGCAAGTATATCTCAACTAGGAAGAAAAAAAGCAGATGAAATTGATACTGTTGCCAGAGTTGACAGTGGTTTCTCTCCAGTTTGTTGCAGAAGAAATAAGTAAAAAATGCCATACGAGCATTTTATTAGCTACAGGTACAAAAAAAACCCCGGATGGATTGTGTTAATTATTAATCTAAAATATATTCCTAGTACGTAAAAAGGCTCATGGAAAAATTCTGAAGGATTTTAAAAAATGTATTTTATCATCAGAAATGAATGTGATCTTTTGATTGGTCTGGTCTTTTTTTTTTATGTGAGCAAACATTCTCACTGGGATTAATTCATGACATCTACAATACTGCTACTACTGATTTTTTACTCTTTTATGTGACTGCAGATGCTAACAGTGTTAATAATTGGTGGTTATTTTATTTTGGACCATTGTCTTCATTAGTGAATACATTTTTTCTGCTTCTTGATGATAGCCAGTGGAGAATGGAAACAAAACAAATTTTTTCTTATACTTTTACTTTTATGTAAAAGTTTCTTTCTCTTACAGAAAGTACTGTCAATAATGTTATAATAGGACCATACTGTGCCCACATACTAATGCCATACATGCGCCGAATAATAACACATATTACAAAATCACCTCACTGAGTTCTTTAATGGAAAGTTCACAGTTAATGTTCCCACATAACTGGTGGCAAATTATAATATGGATGGTGTTGACATCTTATTCTCTGTCAGCAGAGTTTGCACACTGCAATGGATTTGTTGGCTGGCAAATTAGAGAAAAATTATCACACAGGAGATGCCCGCACCAGAAGTGCTTGCAAGATTTCTGCAACCATCTCCCAAGCTTACCCTAGGTCTGACTACTTTTGCGTCTACACCAATAGCAGTAGCGGCATCACTTGCTGCCAATTTTACCAAAGTAGAAGCAGATTTGCCCCTGGTAGGGTGATGAGGAAGTGATGAAGGCACCACCACCACCCTCGTCCAATGCTTTCATCACCTCCTCATTACCCTGATTGTGTTTCCAGGTCCAATACACAATTATCATCAACATGAACATCATCATCCCACCATTAGAATGTGATATTTAATTATGAGGTTTTTTTTACCCTCCTTATAATTTCCACTGCTACCTTCACCAACAATGGACTTTAATCATGTCCTCTACTTGACCCTCTTTCTCATTGCAGCTTAAATGCTGACAGTTCTCATGCAATTCATCAACAGGAACACTATCTTCAATATGTTCCTTAGCACTGGACTAGGTCAGTGAAGATAGAGATGACAGAAAAGAAATGCGGATTTACTGTAATTGAGGATGAGCAACAGTGTCAGACTCAGAGGTAACATCAACATCATCTTGCTGTGGCTGAGATAATGAAAAAGCCATCCAGTCTACAATGTTATCCTCTTCCTCTACAATTATATGTCCAGCCGACAATATCATCTGTGACAATATGCTATTGCCCACTGGAGAAGATAGACAACTGTGGACGGACGGCTATTGCCAACTAGTGCCCCTCCTGCTGGTATTTGCTCAACAGCCACCCACAATCTTACTGGAAGATGATGTAGCACAGGTGTTTCATCTTACATTATCCCATCGATTGCCACTTTGTCTTTTATTGTGGCCAATATGGCACTAGACATTGGGGGTCATTTATGACCATGTTTCCGCCACTTTTGGTGCATATTTTGCACAGATTTTGTCGCAAAGGTAATTTGCATCAAAATCTGTGACTTCTTCACCTTCCACGCCATGTATGCCCGTTCTAAAAAATAGGAAGTATGTCATGGGCAGGGAAGAGGGCAGGCCGGTTTTTAGCATTGAAAATTATCTAAGTCTACACCAGCAAGGGAGCTGGCATAGATTTAAGGCGCCTCTACATAACCTAGGCTAATCAAGCGCTAGTGCAGGGTTATTAAGACTGGCATCTGAAACGCCAGTCTTAATAAATGACCCCATTTATTTTTATTAAACAAGTCAACACTAACCACAAGGCCTATAGTTATGAATAATAACAATCAAAAGTCATGCAGTCTATCTCCTAAAGGTGCATTCACTGTATTGTTGCTTGGTCTGTGCACTCACTGTATTTAATCCTGGGTCTGTATATATGCTGGAGTTTGGTCTTGGGTCTCTATTAGAGATGAGCGAGCACTAAAATGCTCGGGTGCTCGTTATTCGAGACGAACTTTTGCCGATGCTCGGGTGCTCGTTTCGAGTAACGAACCCCATTGAAGTCAATGGGAGACTCAAGCATTTTGTGCAGGGGACCAAGGCTCTGCCTAGGGAAGGCTGGGTGAAAACCTGGACACATCAGAAAATGATGGAAACACCACGGAAATGGACAGGAAACAGCAGGGACAGCATGCATGGATGCCTCTGAGGCTGCCTAATCCCACCATTACCCCAAATTCTTAGGCAACAGCCTGGTGGTTACCCTCATGGCAATTGTGCTCACCCAGACCAAGAAAGGCGAGGCACATGCCCATCACATGTTAGGGAAGCACCCAACTAGGTGCAAAGAAAAATTGTTTAGAGAGAGGGCCTGTAGGTGGACCTCCGGAAAAATTGTTTGGAGAGAGGGCCTGTAGGTGGACCTCCGGAAAAATTGTTTGGAGAGAGGGCCTGTAGGTGGACCTCCGGAAAAATTGTGGTAAAAGAGTTGCCAGTTGGACCTCTAAAAAAATGCATTTTTTGGGTCAGCGTTAGGCAAAGACGACAAGGAGGTAATGTTACTTAACATTAAGTAATGTTAATCTTTAGCTGCTTTCCCCCAGAGGAGATTTGAATTCCAGTGAAATCCAGGCTTTGCTCATTTTAATAAGCATCAGTCTGTCAGTTGACAGGCGTGTACACTTATCGGTGATGACACCACCAGCTGCACTGAATACCCGCTCTGACAACACGCTTGCAGCAGGGCAGGGGCGTCGCTAGGGCTTTTTATCCGGGGCCCTGGCCCTGAATCAATCTACCACTGCCCCGAACCTTGGGACTGGTGGAGACAGCTGCAGTGCAACCCAATCCTCTAAGACTGAACCCCCCTGCTTCAGTCGGGACTCCAGAGTGGGGAATTTCCCAGGTTAGGAGTCCCTGCTTTGACTCCATAGTTAGTGTTATCTGGAGTTAGTGTTATCAATGTGAAAGGGGTATTCCCACTATGCTTGGGAACACCCTATATATTTTATAAGTCTAGTTTAGACTCTAATTTGAACTCACAACCTTCTACATTACAGGCAAGTACCTTAACCACTGGGCTATGGAGCTCAGTGTTAAGCAAATGATGAAAAACCTCATAGAAGTTCTCTTGTATAATGCAAGAGAACCTCTTAGGAGGTTTTTCAATATCAGAGAAACCTCTATGAGGTTTTTCGCCGTTGCCTTAACACTGAGCTCAATAGCCCAGTGGTTAAGGTACTTGCCTGTAATGTAGTAGGTTGTGAGTTCAAATCCCCACAGGAAATTTTGAAAATAAAGGCTAAATAACAGCCTGTCATTTTGGGGTGTGTTTATTACTTTTTATTCAATTTTCTTGGGAGATAAAGTGTTCTGTTACACCATATAGGCGAACTTTTTTTTCAATATTTTAAAAGTATGGGTGTTTTTGCATGCCTATAATGCCATTTTGTTCTTTTTTTGTGTGGAGAATGGGGTGATTTTACGTTTTTTTTAAATATTTTCAAAACTTTTTTTTTATTTTTTTACTTTTTAAGTCCCCTAAGTGGACCACAACTTACAATCATCAGATGTAAATTGCTCCATTAGTCTGTATTGAAATCATTATATCACAGTTCACTGCTGCCACCTAGTGGCCTGAACTGGGATATACTAACAATGAACCTGGAAGCCTGGTACAGGCTGAGGCTTATTTACAGAACAGGGTGCTTTCACCAATCTTCGCTGGTGGAAAGCGCGCCTGAAGAGAAATCCCGCGTCAGGACGTAGTATGCGTACGATGACCTGACGCTGCATATGGGGGTTGAGTGGGCTGATTTGAGGTCTGATGGGGGCTGAGTGGGCTGATCTGAGGTCTGATGGGGGCTGATCTGAGGTCTGATGGGGGCTGATCTGAGGTCTGATGGGGGCTGATTTAAGGTCTGATGGGGGCTGAGTGGGCTGATTTAAGGTCTGATGGGGGCTGAGTGGGCTGATCTGCGGTCTGATGGGGGCTGAGTGGGCTGATCTGAGGTCTGATGGAGGCTGAGTGGGCTGATCTGAGGTCTGATGGGGTCGGAAAAGGTGATCTGAGGTCTGATGAAAAATATTTTTTACTACTAAAATCTACTCTAAAATCTGTGGTGCGTCTTATAAAGTGAAAAATACAGTAACTGTGTTGTTAGCGCATTATTACAAAATTTTTGGCCCCACTTTTGATTTTGCCCAGAGCCACATTTTATCTAAAACCGGCCCCGGCTGGGGGGGTGACTGTGGGGGTTTTTATGCCGGGGGGTGTGACTGAGGGCCATATTCATTGGGGCTTGGGCCCCGGATCTTTTGAGACCCTAGCAACGCCTCTGCGGCAGGGCAAGCCAGCACCTCCAAGGCGTACAGCTCCAGTTCAGGCCACGTGTCCAGCTTTGAAACCCAGTAGTTGTATGGAGCAGAGTGATCGGTCCGGACGTTGGTATGGTCAGCTAGGTACTCCCTCACCATCTTTATGTACAGCTTCCCCCTACTCTGCCTAGACTGGGGACAGGTCACAGTGACTTGCTGGGGTGACATAAAACTGGCAAAGGCCTTGGAGAGCATTCCCCTGCCAGTGCTGGACAAGCTGCCTGCTCGCCTCCTCTCCCCTGCTACTTGGTCCACAGAACCATGCCCTCTGCCGCTAGCGGCGTCAGATGGGAAGGATTTTTCAGCTTGTGCACCAGGGCCTGTTGATATTGATTCACTCTCATACTCCTTTCCTCTACAGGGATGAGAGTGGAAATGTTCTGCTTGTACCGTGGGTCCAGGAGCGTGAACACCCAGTAATCAGTGTTTGAAAAATGCTTCTAACGCGAGGGTCACGAGATAGGCAGCCTAACATGAAGTCTGCCATGTGCGCCAGAGTCCCAACACGCAAGAATTCCCTCTCCTCACTGGCCTGACTTTCCATTTCCTCCTCCTTCTCCTCCTCCAAGTCCTCCTCTTCAGCCCATACAGCACTGGTACCCTCTTCAGTCTCACCAACATTCTCCTCCTCTTCCTCCTCATCCTCATCCCCTTCCTCCGATACGCGCTGAGAAACAGACCGGAGGGTGCTCTGGCTATCAAGCGACGTATCTTCCTCCACCATCTCTTGTGACAAGCGCAAAGCATCCGACTTCATGCTGAGCAGTGAGTTTTTCAACAGGCAAAGCAGCGGGATGGTGAGGCTGAAAATGGTGGCATCGCCGCTTACCATCTGTGTTGACTCCTCAAAGTTGCTCAACACCTGGCAGATATCAGACATCCACGTCCACTCCTCATTGTAGACTTGAGGAATCTGACTGACCTGACTACCAGTTCTGGTGGAAGTTTACATCTGGCAGTCTACAATCACTCTGCGCTGCTGGTAAACTCTGGATAACATGTTTAATGTCGAATTCCATCTTGTGGGCACGTCGCACAACAGTCGGTGAGCAGGCAGTTGTAAGCGGCGCTGCGCTGCCCTGAGAGTGGCAGCATCTGTGGTCGACTTGCGGAAATGCGCACAGATGCGGCGCACCTTGGTAAGCAAATTAGACTGATTGGGGTATGTCTTGAGGAACCGCTGAACTATTAGATTGAACACGTGGGCCAGGCATGGCACGTGTGTCAGTCTGCCAAGTTGCAGAGCCGCCACCAGGTTACGCCCGTTGTCACACACAACCATGCCTGGCTTGAGGTTCAGCGGTGCCAGCCACAGATCGGTCTGTGCCGTGATGACCTGCAACAGCTCTTGGGTGGTGTTCCTTTTGTCACCTAAGCTCAGCAGTTTGAGCACCGCCTGCTGGCGCTTACCCACTGCTGCCGTGCCTAGAGCTACCGACTGAAGGCGCCGTGCCCACGGATGGTAATTCGGAGGAGGAGGTGGAGGAGGAGGAGGGATCGGAGGAGGAGGCATAGTACGTCTGAGAGACTGTGACTGAGGTAGGCCCCGCAATCCTCGGTGTGGGCAGTACATGAGCGGCCCCAGGGTCAGACTCAGTCCCAGCCTCCACCAAGTTAACCCAATGTGCCGTCAGTGATATATAGTGTCCCTGCCCGGCAGCACTTGTCCACGTGTCCGTGATTAGGTGGACCTTCTCATAAACAGCATTGGTCAGGGCACGGATGATGTTCTGTGACACGTGCTGGTATAGGGATGGGACGGCACATTGGGAAAAATAGTGGCGGCTAGGGACCGAATACCGAGGGGCAGCCACCGCCATGAGATTGCGAAAGGCCTCGGGCTCTACCAGCCTATAGGGCAGCATCTCCAGGCTAAGCAATTTGGAGATGTAGACGTTGAGGGCTTGGGCATGTGGGTGGGTGGAACTGTATTTCCTCTTGCGCTCTAGCGTCTGCCTCAGAAGCACTGTCTTCACGCGCCTTATCAACCCAGCTTGGGTCAGTCACCTCGTCATCCTCCTATTCCTCAGTCTGCTCCCACCTCGGACTTCCTGCCCTGACAACAACTTCACCACTGTCTGACAACCGTGTCTCCTCATCATCCGACACCTCTTTACAAACTTCTTCCACTAACTCAACATTGTCATCATCATCATCACCCAAAGACTGCGACAGTTGGAAAACTTGGGCATCGGGAACGAGGTCAGCAGCAACCTGAGAAGTGGTTTGTGACTCTGGGAAGGGTCCAGAAAACAGTCCCTCAGAGTATGCCGGATCGCATTCCAAATTTTCTTGGGAGGGGGCAGACTGGGGGGAAGGAGGTTGAGGTGGAGGAGCCAGAGGAGTTCTCCCTTGGGTAACGTGGGTGGACTGCGTGGAAGACTGACTGGTGGACAAATTACTTGAAGCATTGTCCGCAATCCACGACATCAGCTGTTCGCACTGTTGCGGTTTCAACAGTCCTCTACCACGTGTGTCCCTGTAAGTTGAGACATGAAGCTAGGGAGTGTAGCTCTGCGGCGTTCCCCTGCTCCCTCATCAGAAGGTACTGTCTCACCCTGCCCAGGACCACGGCCTCTGCCCCCTGCAGTAATTGAATGCCCACGCCCACGCCCTCGTCCTCGACCCTTAGCCCTGGGGTTCAACATTTTCTGTATATAAGTGTATTATATATATATATAAAAAAAATAAATAAATAAATGGGCCTGCTGTACTGAAACCCACAAACTTGTTCAATCTGAACAAGAAAATATATAGGTGGATAAGTTAGAGCAAAATTACGTATGTTATTAAGTACCGTGCAGTATGGAGCAATTACACTGAAACTATTAGATTAGGCAGACTTGGTCTGCATAAGTGCAACCCAGACAAATGTCGCACAGAGATTTTTGTAATGTAGCTGTATCAGTGAGAGCAAAAGACCTTTTTTAATTAAGTGACGTACAGAATGTGTCACCTGGACAGAAAAAAAAGGATTGTGCTTTGTATATAGGTGGATAAGTTAGAGCTAAATTACGTATGTTATTACGTACTGTGCACAGGGTTGCCAACCGTCCGTAGATTCACGGACAGTCCGTAAAAACAGGGTGTTTTTTTCTGCCGTCCGTAGCGTCCGGCAGAAAAAAACCCTGTCCGTGAATCTACTACAGTATTCACGGCCCACTCAGCCGCGGGCTTTTTTTTTTTTTTTCCGTAATCCTCACTCACCTCGGCGGCCCGCCCCTTTAAAAGTGGTGTGCACAGTCTTCTCCGCAGGTCAGCGGTTGCCGGCGCCGCCTACCTCCTTGATTGCCGCGCTTCAGCTGTCTCCTCCTCCTCCTTTCCACCGCCACCAGCAGTCGCAGAGGAGGACGCAGCAGAAGCGCAAGGGCGAGATAAGGACTGAGGCGGCGCCATCTTCAGTGGCAGGCGCAGCGACACACCAGCCCAGCAACTCGGTCGTCCAGTAAGTAAGTGTTGCCCATCTTGCCCCAGCCCAGCCTGAAACTGAAATGTCTTTTGCTGCAATGAAAGGATCGGGGGGGGGGGGGGGGGCTGAGTAACATTACTACTTATGGGGGCCTACTATGGGGGCTTTATTTCTACTGGGTCACTATGGTGGGCTATATTTTTACTGGGGGGCACTGTTGAGAACATTTGTAGTGCTGGGGCACAAGACCCTGATCTGAGGTCTGATGGGGGCACAAGACGCTGATCTGAGGTCTGATGGGGCACAAGACGCTGATCTGAGGTCTGATGGGGGCACAAGACGCTGACCTGAGGTCTGATGGGGCACAAGACGCTGACCTGAGGTCTGATGGGGGCACAAGACGCTGACCTGAGGTCTGATGGGGGCACAAGACGCTGACCTGAGGTCTGATGGGGGCACAAGACGCTGACCTGAGGTCTGATGGGGGCACAAGACGCTGACCTGAGGTCTGATGGGGCCACAGGACGCTGACCTGAGGTCTGATGGGGGCACAAGACGCTGACCTGAGGTCTGATGGGGGCACAAGACGCTGACCTGAGGTCTGATGGGGGCACAAGACGCTGACCTGAGGTCTGATGGGGGCACAAGACGCTGACCTGAGGTCTGATGGGGGCACATTGTGATGACCTGAGGTCTGATGGGGGCACATTGTGATGATCTGAGGTCTGATGGGGGCACAAGATGCTGACCTGAGGTCTGATGGGGGGCACAAGACGCTGACCTGAGGTCTGATGGGGGCACAAGACGCTGACCTGAGGTCTGATGGGGGCACAAGACGCTGACCTGAGGTCTGATGGGGCCACAGGACGCTGACCTGAGGTCTGATGGGGGCACAAGACGCTGACCTGAGGTCTGATGGGGGCACAAGACGCTGACCTGAGGTCTGATGGGGGCACAAGACGCTGACCTGAGGTCTGATGGGGGCACATTGTGATGACCTGAGGTCTGATGGGGGCACATTGTGATGATCTGAGGTCTGATGGGGGCACAAGACGCTGACCTGAGGTCTGATGGGGGCACAAGACGCTGACCTGAGGTCTGATGGGGGCACAAGACGCTGACCTGAGGTCTAATGGGGACACAAGACGCTGACCTGAGGTCTGATGGGGGCACATTGTGATGACCTGAGGTCTGATGGGGGCACATTGTGATGACCTGAGGTCTGATGGGGGCACATTGTGATGATCTGAGGTCTGATGGGGGCACAAGATGCTGACCTGAGGTCTGATGGGGGGCACAAGATGCTGACCTGAGGTCTGATGGGGGCACAAGACGCTGACCTGAGGTCTGATGGGGGCACAGTCTGCTGATATGAGGTCTGATGGGGGTACAAGACGCTGATCTGAGGTCTGATGGGGGCACAAGACGCTGATCTGAGGTCTGATGGGACACATTGTGTTGATCTGAGGTCTGATGGGGGCACAAGACGCTGATCTGAGGTCTGATGGGACACATTGTGTTGATCTGAGGTCTGATGGGGGCACAAGACGCTGACCTGAGGTCTGATGGGGGCACAAGACGCTGACCTGAGGTCTGATGGGACACTACTTAGGGCACTATCTGAAGTAAAGTGAACTATTTAACTTCTGGAGACACTATGGAGGCTAAATGAACTACAGGGCGCTGTCTAAACTACCGTGGCACTACAAGGATTATCTGATCTACAGGGGACTATCTAAACTACTGGGGCACTACATGGATCTATCTAAACTACTGGGGGTACTATAAGAGGCTACCTAAACTACTGGAGGCACTAGAGGGAACCATTTAAGCTCCTGGGGGCACTAGAGTGGACCGTTTAAGCTACTGGGGGCACTATAAGAGGTATTATAATTACTGGGACCATTACAGCGGTTCCTTATTATTTCTGGTAGCACTACTGGAGGCACTATGGGGAAAAATGATTTCTATTATGGGGAATTATTACTACTTCCAGTGGTACTATTGCGGGTGTTACTATTATTAGTACAATATGGAGGGCACTAGTGCTAAAAGGGCTACTTGTGGAGCATTATCACTATTGGGGCACTATTACTAATGAGGGCACTCTGGGAGAGAATTATTAGTATCAGTGGGACTTTGGGGAGCACTGTAACTATATGGAGTCCTACCTATATGGCACTGTTATATCTACAGTATAGTATTTGGGGAGAACATTGGGCACAGTATTTTAGGTAGCAGCAAGATAACAGAAAAGTGGGTAATCTAAGGTGTCTTTGTGGCAAACTCTGCAGAGAGATGTGGCTGAAAGAACTCGTCATGGCGGTCTGGGCCAAATAGAGAAGATGAGAAAAGAGAACATCTACATCAGGGAGACGTCACTGGATTTAAGAGGTATGTGGTGATGTGTCATCTTGTATGTTTGGTATTGGTGAATGTAATGTCCATCCAAATACGTGTCACCTATTTCTTCAGCAAGGACTTGCCGGTATATGGTATGTTACTGCTGCAGCCAGTCAGTGATCTAATGCTGAGAACTGGCTGCAGCGGTCACATACCATACACCTGCACATCAGTGTGCACATCACCAGCACTGTGACAGATGTGCACACTTGCCCGTTACATCCCTGTCAGTCTTTGTTTACATGGCAGCAGCAATGATGCCAGAAAGTCCAGTGTGTCAGAGGCATCATCACTGCAGCCATATAAACAAAGCACTCAGACTAGAATGGCAGGGATGTAACAGCTGAAAACTGATTTATTTTCCATATGCCATATTTTATTTTCAAATACTGAACAATCCTCTTTATTCTGGGGCGTGAAAGGGGGCGTGTCCTCTAAAAGGGGTGTGGTTTATTATGTCCGTAAAAAATTTTGGGCCGTCCGTAAATTTTGGTTCAGTTGTCCAGAAAAATTTGAAAGGGAGGTTGGCAACCCTGACTGTGCAGTATAGAGCAATTACACTGAAACTAATAGATTAGGCAGACTTGGTCTGCTTAATTGCAACCCAGACAAATGTTGCACAGAGATTTTTGTAATGTAGCTGTATAAGTGAGAGCAAAAGACCTTTTTTAATTACGTGACGTACAGTATAGGTCACCTGGATAGAAAATACGGATTGTGGTTTGTGGTAACTGGACAGCTGAACTGTGACACACAGAATGGTTCCACACAGCTGTATGAAATGGATTTGTATCACTGAGATAAAACAACAAAAAAACTTTTTTTTTATTTTATTTTTTTTTATTTTTTTTATATATATATATATATTTTTTAACATGACGTGCAGAAACTATCAGAGAGCAAACTCAGCCCCTGCTGACTGTAGCTATTTTGACTGCAACCCAGACAAATGTCACACAGAGATTTTTGTAATGTAGCTGTATCAGTGAAAGCAAAAGACCATATTTGATTACGTGACGTACAGTATGGGTCACCTGGACAGAAAATACGGATTGTGGTTTGTTGTGAGTGGACAGCTGAACTGTGACACACAGAATGGTTCCACACTGCTGTATGAAATGGATTTGTATCACTGAGATAAAACAATAAAAAAAAGGGTTATATATGGCTATAGCTGCACTACTAGTGCCAGCCAGCCCAGCCAGGAGACAAAAAAAAATGTCTTGTAGCCCTTAGAAGGGCTGTTGGGTTCTTTTGAGATCACTCCTGCCTAACAGACAACTAAATCCAGGCCCTAACACTCTCCCTGAAATGCAGCAGATCTGTCCCTAAAGACATCCAGACAGCATCTGAGCCGAGCACCGCGGGTAGTCACTAGTATATTCCAGGGTCACCTGATCAGGCCAGCCAACCCCTGCTATCGACATGTAAGGGCCCCACGTGATGCTGGGTGTACCGCAGAGTCTCCTGGCTTGTGATTGGCTGAGTTTATAGGCGCCAAAAATTCAAAATGCGGGAGATGCCATTTCCTCGAGCATGGCGAGATACTCGTCCAAGCAGTGAGCACTTACGAGTACCGTAATACTTGAATGAGCACCAAGCTCGGACGAGCATGCTCGCTCAGCTCTAGTCTCTATTTATTTATGCTGCTGTAAAGACCACATTTTTTCTGCCAGTTAAAACCAGATAGTAACACATATACATTTTTCCAATCATTTTTTTTTTTTTATTATAGATTTTTTTCTACTTCCTGAACATGATTATGGGGGCTGCCATCTTGCCCAAGCTGTTCTCAACAGCATTTATAGACTTTTTAAATAATTGCTTTACAGAAGCCACATGAACCACAATGGTCAGGAGGAGACCTCATTGACTTTCTAGCTATGTTGTATGACCTGTACACAGTTCCGGAGGAAGTAGATAAGCTTTGACAATCACCTATTATAAATGGTGGATCTATCTATACTCAGAGATAATATCTGTCATTCTAATTCTGCCTGTAATAGGGATAAGCAGATAGCTACAGTAAAGTGATCCGTACAGACCAAGAAGTGGTGCCTATTATTTGTCTTAGTAGCCAGTGAGAAAACTGCAGAATTTTATGGTTGTTATTTAAATACAGATATTGACATATCACCAATAATTCTTTAAAAATATGTTTAACAAAAACGAAGAAATGTGTCAGCAAAAATGTTATCTGCCAGTTAAAACTAGATAACAAAACTTATCCTTTTTTTTCTGACCTTTTTTTTTCTGATTGCAGATTATTTTATTTCCTGTTTATAGGGGCGGCCATCTTGCCCGAGCTGTTCATAACAGCATTTACACAGCATTAAAAAAAAATATTTACAGCAGCCCCATTGGCCATAGGCACAATGATCGGGAGGGGACCTCATTGACTTCTATGGGAGAGTTTTCTAGGTATGCTCTGTCACCTGTGCAGAGGTCATTCTGCAAAGAAAGAATAGATAAGCTTTAATCTTTTGTGACTGGTGGATCCTGTCTTATCTGTCATTCTAATTATACCTGTAATGAGATCACCTCTGTGTACAGATAAGCAGATAACTGCAGTAAAGTGATCTGTACAGACTAAGAAGTGGTGCCTATTATTAGGCTTAGTGGCCAGTGCGAAAACTGCAGGATTTTATGTTTTTTGTTTAAATATAGATATTGAAATGGAAAATTAAAAATAACATCACCAAAATTCTTAAAAATATGTTAAAATGTTAAACAGAAAAAGGTAATTTAAACAATAGGTAATTTTCTGATGACATATTTCCTTTAAGTCAAGCAAAATCATCACGGCTGGATGAAAAAGAAAATGAAAAAGGTCATCTACAATCAGAGGAGATACACTGTGCCCTCATTGAATACCCATAAAAGCCTAGTGAATAGTGCTATAGAGTGCCCTAATATGAATGCCATACAGAGCCACTGTACATACACTGGCTATAGTACATACTGTATACTGAATGAGGTCACTATCTGTATAAGCTATAATTATAAGCTCCCTGCTGGAGTCAATGCAATCTGTGGATTTCCAGATCCTGGAAAACACCTCACTTTACCTGGAGAGTGGTTCCTGTTTCAATTATTTATCAGCAGCTTTTTACCTCTTATTCATTGTAGAACTGATACACTGGTTCATGAGTATTTCATCAGCCACTTTTGTAAACAAAATAGTGGATTTCCAAGGTAAAAAGTATTTTGTTTAAAGAAGCACTCCCACAAAAAATGTTATTCTCTGGCCTGTTAGAAACTGTCCAACATAGCGTCTTATGTTTGGACAGGAAATTAGGCCATTGATGCAATGAGGGCATTGCCATTGCTCTTGTTGCACCCAAGCTTCACTCCTTTCTGTGGCCAGTCACTCCCTGGCTGCTTTGATTGACAGGCCAAGCAGTGGCAAAGTAGTGAGGGAAAGGAAAAAAACACAATGTAGCAGCACTCTGCAATCACAAATAACGTACAATATTGCCATAGTCATAGAAAAACTTTCTGGTGCTAGTGCTACACTTATTTTGCAAAATTGAGATTCTTGGCAGATACATTTTGTACAAAATGTACAAAATGTATTTGCCAAGAATCTCAATTTTGCAAAATAAGTGTAGCACTAGCACCAGACCATGGCAATATTGTACGTTATTTGTGTTTGCAGAGTGCTGCTACATTGTGTTTTTTTCCTTTGTGTCTCTAACCATGGCAGCGTGCACTGCACATTGGATGTGCTGACTGACCCCCTTTTTTTTGCAAAAGTAGTGAGGGAGAGGTTGGCCACAGAAGGTAGCGGAGCTTGAGTGCAACAAGAGCAATGATGATTCACTCATTGCACCAAAGGTCTAATTTGCATAATATGTAAAGTGTCATAACTCAGGAAAGGAACCTTCAATTAACAAAACGAAAACACTGTTTTAATAAGGTGAACTACAGCTCTGTCTATACAAACAGTTGGATAGGGAGGTCACTGGTGACAGAATCCCTTTAACCACTTCCTGACAAGCTCTGTACATATACATGTACATTGCTGTCTTATATGCACTGCTTCTTATAAAGTGAAAGATACCGTGATTGGCAGCGCGCTTCTGGCAAGGTGGGCCCTGTGTTTCCCCCCCGCTTAGAGGTCCGGTCGCTGTGACCCCTATATCTATGCGACTGCCTCTGGGTCTTTTGAAATATGACATGGTGCTAGAAAACAATTCCTTCTGTGCCCTGTCATGTTCCCATACAGCATTTTACAACCACATAGAGCAGGGGTACTCAACTGGCGGACCGCAGTCCGAATCCGGACCGCGGTTGCCAGCTGTCTGGACCCCTGCATGCACCAGAGGTCCAGAAGCAATGAGCGCTTCCATCAATACAGCTCATCCCCTCCTTTAGGCCGGCTGCGCTGTGAAGGGTGAAGCAGGAAGACTTCTCCTGCTCTACCATTCAGTCTGCACAGATCGCACTGCTGGTGGATGTGGGCAGAGCCTGCAGACTGGAAATCTGCATAAGCTCCGCCCACATAGTGCTGCAGCACGATCTGTGCCTGCTGTGAAGACAGGACTGTGAGCTTCAGGAACAGGACAAGGTGAGTAGGTACTTTTTTTTTTTTTAAATACAGAGGGGGCTCAGAGGACTTCATAACTATGGAGGGGGCACAGAGGACGTAATAACTATGGAGGGGGCACAGAGGACTTTATAACTATGGAGGGGGCACACAGGACTTTATAACTATGGAGGGGGCACACAGGACTTTATAACTATGGAGGGGGCACACAGGACTTTATAACTATGGAGGGGGCACAGAGGGCTTTATAACTATGGAGGGGGCACAGAGAGCTTCATAACTATGGAGGGGGCACAGAGGACTTTATACCTATGGAGGGGGCACAGAGGACTTTATAACTATGGAGGGGGCACAGAGGGCTTCATAACTATGGATGGGGCACACAGGACTTTATAACTATGGAGGGGGCACAGAGGACTTTATAACTATGGAGGGGGCACAGAGGGCTTTATAACTATGGAGGGGGCACAGAGGACTTTATAACTATGGAGGAGGGGCCCAATGGGCATTTTTATTCTGGAGGGGGCACAATGGGCATTGCAAAAGTGAAAGTGGCAAAATGGGCATTGATAATGTGAATAGGGCACAATGGGAATTTCTACTCTGGAGGGGGCACAATGGGCATTGATAATGTGAAGGGGGCACAGAGGGCATTATTCCTCTGAAGGGGGTACAGTGCACAGAGGGCATTACTACTATTAAGGCTACATGCCACTGGTGTTGTCCCTCCTTATATATTTTTTTGTTTTGCAGCTTGGACATTCATCCTACAGCAGACTCAGGTAGGTGGACCTTTACCAAAAGTACTTGAGTACCCCTGACATAGAGGGTGTTGTCATGTTCCGAAGAAAATGCATAACAAATTGTTGGGTGTTTTTTTTTACTGTTACCCCTTGTGAAAATGAAACATTTGGGATTCATGCAACATTTTATTGGAAGAAATAAAATTTTAATTTTGCAGCTGTTTCTAAATTCTGTGAAACACCTGTAGGGTCAAATAGCTTAGTTCACCCCTCAATAAATTCCTTGATGAATGTAGTTTCCAAAATGGGTCACTTTTTGGGAGTTTCTACTGTAGGGGTTCACCAGAGTCTTGTCAAATGTGACATAGCGCCCAAAAATTATTACTGCAAAATCTGACCTCCAAAAACCATATGGTACGGGATGTTTTTGTAAATTGCAGAATCAAAGTATTAAATTTTGAAATTTCTTTTGCTTCTTTTGCTCTAGCAGCCAGGACTTGCAGGAATGCTGATACGGGCTGTTTAACACTTTACATGCCATGGGCAAATGTGACTGCCACATGTAAAGCAGTGACAGAGGGAGCGGACTCCCTCTGTCGCCCATCGGCACCCCGAAAATGCGATTGCAGGCTGCCCATGTGTGTAGAGGCTGTCTGGGGTCTGATATAGGTCCCAAGCCAGCCTTGAGTGTTTTCCAGCAGGCTGTTCCTCTCTGACGCAGCCTGCTGGTCAATGTCAGTAGAGCACTAACATTAAAATGCAATGCACTATAACAGTGATGGCTAAACTCTGGCACTGTGCTGAAACCATGACTCCTAGCATGCTCCATTCATTTCTATGGAGTTCTGAAAACAGCCAAGCAAGAGGGCACCTTGGGAGTCGTCGTTTTACCACAGCTGGAGTGCCGGAGGTTAGCTATCACAGCACTGTAGAGATAACACCCTGAACTACATACATATCATGTAAATTATCCCCTATGGTGAACTCAGAAAAAAAAGACAGAATTGCTAATTTATTCTTAGTTGCCACTGAGAAAACTTAATAAAAGCGATCAAAAACTGTAATTTACTCCAAAATTAAACCAATGAAAACTATAAGTCGTCCTGCAAAAATCAAGCCCTCACATAACTCCATAGAAAAAAATATGAGTTTTGGGAAGCTGCGATGCAAAAAGATTTACTTTTTTTTTTAAAAAGGGATTTCATTGTACAAAAGTAGTAGAATGTTAAAAAAAACTATATGTATTTGGTATCGCTGTAATCATACTGACCCAGATAATAAAGATGTTATTTATAATGAAAAATGAACACCGTAAAATGTAGAACGTAAAAACTTAGTTGCTCTTTTTCCCATCTCCCTCCCAGAAAGAGTTAAACGTTCATCAGAAAGTTATGTGTACCCCACAATGGTGCCATTGAAATTACAACTTGTCTCAGTGTGTTGCAGGCCCACACAGGAGCTACACAAATGGATTGCAAGGTAAATTGAAACTTTGGTTATATGTATAGGTATGGGTTGTGATTGGGTCACAGCTTGCAGCCTTAATGTAGTTTCTCAAAATTGACGTTACTGGAATATCCCTTTAATGGTGGCTTCTATTATGTAAGTCCCTCAAAGTAACTTCACAACTGAATTGTTCCTTAAAAAAGCTTGTTTCGGAAATTTTCTTAAAAATTTGAAAAATTGGTTCTACAATTCTCAGACTTCTAATGTCCTGAAAAAATAAAAGGACATTTACAAAATAATGCCAACAAGAGGTATTACTATCTGCATTAAAAGCAGAGAAATTGTAATTAAAAAAGCTGCAGATTTTTCCAAATTTTCTGTAATTTGTGGATTTTTTAATAAATAAAGGTAAAACATGCCGACTCAATTTTACCACAAACATGAAGTACGATATTTCATGAGAAAACATTTTCAAATTGGCATTCCAAAATTGTTACCATATAAAGTGACAGTTAGATTTTCAAAAATAGCCCATCTCAGGAGGATGAAAAATGACTGTCATGACGAGGTTAAGGAACTGTTCCAGATTCTTGAAAGCAATAATATGTAGATTATTCCAAGCTTCTAATGCATATACAGAAATGTAATAAGTTATAACAGGGATCATTTAAAACAAGAAACTATATACATTGGTAGGTATTGTGACGCTTGTACTGTTCTGCTATGTGGACAATTATCAATATGTAAATACACAGTCTAGAATTCTTCATATTCAGTGCCTTGAAAAAGTATTCATACCACTTGAACTTTTCCACATTTTTTCATGTTACACTCTGAAAAATCTGAAAAGTGTTCCATGCATTTGTATTCAGCACTCTGTACTGATACGCTTAAATAAAATCCAGTGTGACCAATTACCTTCAGAAGTTACCTAATTACTAAATAGAGTCTAGAGATGAGCAAATCTATTCGCTGCTTCGTAGATTTGTATCGAATCTTGGAAATTTTCAGCTGCGAAGCATACCCGAATTTCTTTGGATTCGCTTCGTATTATTCATAAATCTTCGCAAAATTTTACACGCTAACGATACGTAAGAAACGTACGCATTCTGTGTGAGCTGGAACAATGACGATACGCCCACGCAAGAGCGGGAAAGTGAAGATACTCCCCCCTCCTGTTAATGTAATTTAGGATAAGTCCCAAATTAGACTTAATACTCAGTTGTCTGTGGTGTTCAAATTATGTTAAATTTCCCCCTCTATGGTAAGAGGGTGCGGCCACAGCACAAGAAATGCACGTCCAGTCTCATTGCTGATCATGCAGATCTCTCCTGGTTACACCCAGGGAGCTAATTTTATTAGAAATACATGATGGTGTAATCACAACCCCCTTTGTCATCAATTTTAATATGTCCAATCACAATCATACAAGTATACATTAAACAACAAATGAAAAGAGTGATAATGGCAGCCAATGGGATACACATTACTTCATCTATCTGGGAAATTCCATATGCATATTTCAACTTCTGCTAAGTTCCTGTTTTCCTACAGACATATCAAGTGATTATGAGTCATTTTTATTTTTAAGCATACATGACATCTAATGGAGATTAGAGATTATAAGATATAAGAGATATGTTTATAAGGAGATGGAGACCACCTAATAATGAAATATACAACCCTAGCACAATTGTGTTCACCAACTAACTAAATTTCTTTAACAGTTTCCTCCTCTTGAACATAATTTGCTAATAGTCTAAAGAGAGTTTCCCAATTGACTATATTCAGTTCAAACCAGGCCTATGGGCCATCCATTAATCTGATGTGTATCGATCAGGACAGACCCAATAATCAAAGTTGTCACATCTAGGATGTCTCAGTTCTCATCTGAATCGTCATGTTTAGCATTCGTAGGCTGGATTGATGTATATATGTATATTCCTTTTTTGTAGATTCTCCATGATTCACATTCAGTATACAGGTTATTATTACAGTCAGGTGATGATAATATCTTCTTTCTGACCTTACTGCCAATTTAATCAGAAACAACAAATTTAGTATCCTTTTACAAAGAGAGCATCAACCATCATTTTACCTAACTAAATCAGTTAATTGGGTTCAGTCAACACAGCAAATCAGTCTAATCAATGGACAATTCTTTCTTAGAATTAGCGTCTCTATAAATCTCCCTTAACCTCTTCGTATACTCCACTTCAGCAGCCACCCAAACCATACCATCCTTATCATGGCATGTGCATAGTATGATCTTTTTCTCTTTCTCAATAAAATCTGCTCCGGTACACGTTGTAATGGAACCTGTAAAGGACCTCTTTTCTTTTTCCTTCAAACTCAGGGATGATTAGCTAAGGCACAGACCACTGAGCGGTGAGGTGGCAGCCATCTATATGCATCCGTTTCACATACCACATACCATCATCACTTTTCGATTGCTCGATACTTGCCAAGTGGGTTGCTATTCTTTCAGTATGTTATAGACCAGCCAGTTTTTGTTAAATCTGTTTAAACCTTTGTTAGTGAAGTTAGGACACAAATTACAACATAATGAACATAATGGGGCAAAGATGTAATACTCAGACTTTACTCAATAATCCAATCCTGATTAAACCATATCCAAGTGAGTCCACACCACCTTTTCTCTCACTGTGTGGATTATTTGCTAATTCTATAATCTCTCATTATTTGGCAAACTTCATAAGCACTAAGTATATTATCAATGTTAATATGTTTGGCTTCACCAATGTTGGAATGGTGAACACAGCACTCAGTAGGGACCATCAAATCTGGGATCCAGACTTTTCCTTTATATGAACTAGGTACTAGTCTTTGAGTCCAGATCTGAAAAGGAATTACACACATGTTTATGTTCAACAGTCAGAGCTGACCTGTAAGGGCTCCTACCACTTTAGGAAAGACAAAAAGTGTCAAAAGGCTTGTTCTATATCCAGTATTTCTCTACTTACTACCTCATCCAGTATCTTCTTTTACTCTTGCTTTTACTACAGACCAGGTGTTTCCTGAAAAATAGATCAACATAGACAAGGACATATTCATGCTGCCCCACCTTTGGAAACTTAATGCAGTCCATCTGTAATATCTGAAATAGGCAAGATGGCCTAGGTATATGCCTTTCTGGAACTCTCAAAGTTCTTCCAACATTATTATAGGCCCACATGTAACCTTGGACAAACCTGGTGGCAGCGCTGCTGGACCCCTGGAATTCCCACCATATCTCCTCCTGACACATACATCAACCCATGTGCTGAATTCATCATCAACGGGCAGAGTGCACTTGAGAAGGCACTATTTTACCTACCCTCCAGAGCTTGTTATCACTCCTTACTCTTACTTTAGAGGTCTTCTGGGCCTGGGTTGGCCGAGTCACGTAAACCTTAGGTTGGCTTCAGGTATTGGCTGGAGGTCTGCAGTTATAGCAGTTTAATCTTCCAACTTGTTGTCTTTTTTCCTTTTTTTCTTCTTCTGGACAGCATCAGGGCCTAAAACAACTCTCACACACTCAGCACTCTTCATGGGTTTCCCATGGATCCAACAAAACCTCTGCTCCCCCAGATCAGACCATAATCATGGAAGATACCAAAGGCATATATGAAATCTATATAAATGTTAGTTATCTGACCACAACCATCTTACCAGCCTCAGTGAGTGCCTTCAGCTCTACCTCCTGTACTCACATTACAGAAGGGAGTGGTATTTAGGTGACAACATCAGTTTAGGCACTGACAGCATATCCTGTCTTCTGTGTGATCCATCTATACCATCTATGAGAGAAAACTCAATATTTGACAAAGTTATGAATCAGATCTGAATGTACTTGCTCCGTAGTTCATATGACATCTAAAACTTTATGTAGTCTGGTAACTCAACCTCTTATCAAAATGCAGAAATTCTTCTGTAAACTCAAGATGCTCAAAGTGTTGTGTCTCCTCCAGATCTCTGTGTTCATAGCCCACGTGACTGTTATAAAACAATTCTCTTAATACTTTTCAAATGCTGTTATTTTTTTCAAACAAATCAAATGCTCCCATCATGTTCAGAAAATAAAACAAAATAATCAGAAAATAAAAACCGATTGGAAAACCTTATCTATCATCTAGTTTTCATTGACAGATGAAATACTTGGTGACACAGTTACTTCAGACATTCCATTTGATTTAACCACATATTATTATACTTATTTGATGATTTTGCTTACAGACCTCTTATAAACACACTTGTCTGAATACCACATATTAATAACGTTTTTAAAACAAACCAATCTTATTGTCTTATTTTTTTTCCCACTTGCACGCTTATGCGACTTGTTAAAATTAAATGAACCAATTTCATTTTTTTCCTCTTTCTCCAACTCTAGTGACATATCACACTATACGTGTTTAGGGAGGAACACAAGAGGCTGTCTCTGTATAATATAATTCTACGTCACTCACCACACCCTCTGTCGTATGGCACAATGTAACTTCTCCTTTTTTGATCATTTCTAGCTAGATGTTTAACATGAAACATATAATGATTACAAAGACAGACACGGGCCCATCACACACTTCACGCACAAACAAATACAGTATGCATTGGAGCTCCAATAAAAACTCAAAAAAATATATGCATGACTCCATGAAAAGTTTTCAGCACAGAATCAATGAAAATGATATTTTATGCAGATCTGCCGAATATATTAGGATTTCTTGGTCTTTTTCTTCACTCCTAAAAAACAGATTAGGCACAATCCCCACCAAATTAAACATTTGGGAAAACAACAGGCTTCCTTGACATCCATTAATTCGGGCTGTAAAATAAAACTCACAAAATCTTTAGTTTGCAAACAAACAAAATGAAAAATAATGTGCACATAATATCAAATGTAAGAATGAGCTCATCTATTTACCACGTGGATTTTCTTTTTTTTTTTTCTTTCCTGGATATTATTATCGATACCTTAACTTTAAATTCTAAATTCTTATAGAAAATCTACTTTCAAAAGAAACAGACATTATCCATACTTCCTCTTTCTTCACGAACCGCAAAGTCTGGGAAAGAAGCCAAGCATACTCAAGCAAACCAAAAGTTTTGAAACTTAATAATTAATAAACACTTAATAATTTTTTTTCCCTTAAAGATAAAGTTTTTTTTACTAATCACTAATGGCAGCAGTATACACTGACACATCTTCTTTCAAATACTACCACATCTACCAAAACAATATCTGAAATGGGAACTACTGCAATTCTATGTTATCAAATAATCAGATTCTGATAAGAATCTGATTCTTCTCGGTTCATCCTCCTCTTCTACAGAAATGATACATTTATGACTATCGGGGACCCCACAAGAGACTGAAGACAAAGAAAATGCCGTTTAAGTCCCTCTCAAAGCAGCAGCCAGTACTTCAACTTTTTTCACTCCACTCATGTTTAACTCTTTCCTTTGCTTTTTTAAAAGTAAAAACATATATACATACATATATGTGTTCCCTTCCCAATTCTTTCTCCATCATTCTCTTTATGCCACCTTTGAACCACTGCTCCCCAGCCTCTCACATTCTCCTCACCTGCTCTTACCTTCTTCACCTGCCTAACCTTCAACGAATGCGCTGCTTCTCTCACTGTGGAACTTTCCAGATTTTAACCATCTAGATTTCCAGATTTCTCATCTCTTGACATGCCTGCTCTTTTGAATATTCTGCTTATATCTCTCACTGCCCCTCCTCCTCTTCTGCCTCTCTATGATATCCACTACAGTAACCTCCCTCCTTGAGGGGCGCCCCTTTTTCAGAGCCTTTCGACTGCCTGATCCCATTGGAGAAGTGTGGATCCGTCCCTTCTCCCACCACGCGCGAATACCCTGATTCGCCTCACCACCTGCTCACATCAAACAGTTCTTGCAGGCTCATCGGTCTGCTCACATCAAACAGTTCTTGCAGGCCGATCCTCCCAGTCCTGGACTGGGCTTCCAACTCCGCTCACATCAAACAGTTCTTGCAGAGATTGGGTTGGTGTTGGGTATCTGCAGATATCACAAAGATGGGCACTTTAAATACTAACTAAATGCAAGCATTGAAATAAATCTCTTTCTTGATATTCTAACTTCCTCTTTTTCCCAGTTCCTTAATTTCTATCACGGCATATTATAAAACACAGGCAATCTCCATCACTCTCATCATACACCTAGGCTTCATCCACTCCATTCACTCCTACCACAGACAAGGAGGTGTTCTTTTAAAATCCCAAAGATTCCGAAAAGGACAATACTCGAACAGTGGTCATGAAAAGTAGGAAGGCACAAAGTAAGAAAAATATCTTACCTGTGTATTTGAAGGTGCAGTTCCCAGTTGCCATAATGACCAAAGCTCTTCCACGATCGTCCCCTTGGATATCTGATGGATTTTTCCCGGGTTTCGGCACCACATGTTAATGTAATTTAGGATAAGTCCCAAATTAGACTTAATACTCAGTTGTCTGTGGTGTTCAAATTATGTTAAATTTCCCCCTCTATGGTAAGAGGGTGCGGCCACAGCACAAGAAATGCACGTCCAGTCTCATTGCTGATCATGCAGATCTCTCCTGGTTACACCCAGGGAGCTAATTTTATTAGAAATACATGATGGTGTAATCACACCCCCCTTTGTCATCAATTTTAATATGTCCAATCACAATCATACAAGTATACATTAAACAACAAATGAAAAGAGTGATAATGGCAGCCAATGGGATACACATTACTTCATCTATCTGGGAAATTCCATATGCATATTTCAACTTCTGCTAAGTTCCTGTTTTCCTACAGACATATCAAGTGATTATGAGTCATTTTTATTTTTAAGCATACATGACATCTAATGGAGATTAGAGATTATAAGATATAAGAGATATGTTTATAAGGAGATGGAGACCATCTAATAATGAAATATACAACCCTAGCACAATTGTGTTCACCAACTAACTAAATTTCTTTAACACTCCGAACTGAAAAAAAAACAGCCCAGCCCACCAGGATATAACTGTTTTGCACATATAGGGAGTGAAGACTCCTCCCTCAGTGCTCCACCCTCCTCTAAAGTCTGAACCAGTTTAGATCAGCGCTGACCTCAGAGCAAGAGGCAAGCATCATGGCTAAAAAAACAGCTGCGTCCAAATTGGAACGAGATGTATTGTGGA